>BQNB010018324.1:3762-68472 GCA_026074375.1 Tanacetum coccineum
TAATAGCAAGTAGACCAGATATTATACACGCAACATGTTATTGTACTCCCTATCAAGCGAAACCGACTGAGAAACATCTCACTGTGGTAAAACGGATCTTTTGGTACCTTAAAGACTCCATTAACATGGGTCTCTGGTATTCGAAGGACATCGGTTTCGAACTAACTGCTTTTTCAGATTCGGATCACGCGAGCTGTCTCGATTCACGTAAGAGTATATCTGGTGGCATACAATTTCTAGGTGGGGATAAGTTAGTCAGCTGGTCATCCAAAAAGCAGGACTGCACCTCAATGTCTTCAGCAAAAGCCAAGTATGTGTCTCTATTTGCGTGCTGCGCACAAGTTCTATGGTTGAGAACTTAGCTCACAGATTATGGCTTTCACTTTGATAAAATACCTATGTATTGTGACTCAAAGGCAGCCATAGCCATCTCGTGCAATCTAGTCCAGCATTCCCGTACCAAGCACATCGATGTCAGATATCACTTCATAAAGGAACAGGTTGAAAAGGGTATTGTTGAATTATTCTTTGATGGAACTGAATACCAGTTAGCTGACTTGTTTACTAAAGCTTTATCGGAAGATAGGTTTAAGTATCTTGTCAGACGAATCGGTATGAGATGTTTGACTCCAGATGAACTGGAGGTTCTAGCAATTGAATCTGCTTGATCCATCAAACATCAATTTGTAAATATTTTTATTCTTTGTTTATTTTTTTATTTATAAAAAATTTGAAAAAGAAAATACAAAAATATAAAACCAACAAAAAGAAAATAGAAAACCTAGAAAAAAAAATCAGAAAAAATTTCAAAAATTCCAAAAAGAATCTTCTCGACATGTCTCTTGGAATCGATAACATTTACGTACCTAGAATCTCTCAAGTGTTTCTCTCTCTAGAAACTAGCCAAACCACTCGAATCATCACCCGTGTTATGATTTAAACGATCCTACAATTGGTACCAGAGCGGGTTTGAATTCGTGATTGATTCCTATGGTTGATTAAGCTTAAATTCGTGCTTATTTGTGAAGCAAAAAAGCCCACGGCTGATTTTTGATTTTGGGCTCATTGTTTGTTAATCTTGCTCTCTACTTGTTCTACACATCAAAAGGTTAGAGTGTTATAAATTTCATGGCTAATACATGCTTCTAGTTCGAATTATAGCTTTTAAAGTTAGTGGCCTTCGTGGAGGTTGCTTCTATGGACGATTCTCAAAGAATATACGAGTTAAGGTGTGTTTATCATCATATAACACCTTAATATTGTTATGTTGTAACCTAAGTTTCTTGACTGGAAAGATTCATATGGCTTGATTTTGGTTTAATTCGTACAAGTGTTTCGTGGAGGTTTGCTTATTTTATTATTGTTCTTCACGGCGAGTTGACAAGGTAGGGACAAGATCCGGAAATTTAGGAAAAAGTCAAAGGCGAGTTGCCAAAAGTCAAAGGCGAGTTGCTTAATTTTAATAATTATATTCGCGGCGGTTTGGTTAAATTTGGTGGCGAGTTGCTTGTTCGCGGCGGTTTACACAGGATAGTAGCGAGTTGCTCACGGCGAGTTGCTTAGTTTATTGGCAGCGAGTTGCTAAACGGCGGTTTGCTAAACGGCGGTTTGCTAAAACGGGAGTTTGCTATCGGCGGGGTTTGCTAAACGGCGGTTTGCTAAACGGCGGTTTGCTAAACGGCGAGTTGCTAAACGGCGAGTTGATTATTTTATTGATCCAGCGAGTTAACAAAACTAGGCAGCGAGTTACTTCAAAACCACGGCGGTTTGCCTAGTAAGATCTTGGCGGCGAGTTGGACTGTTGGCGGGGTTTGCTTTCACGGCGGGTTGAACAAAACAGATAGACGGCGGTTTGATAGAAACATATACGCAGCGGTTTGATTTAAAAAAAAAAAAGTATCCAGACGACACCCCTTTTAGCGACACTTTTTGACGGAAAAATTAAGTATTTTGTAATCTTTTTTCTATAGCCTTTTTAACTTATTTTTACATCAAATTCAAATTTTGGTAATAGGGTAAAAATTATTTCGGTCGAAACCTTTTTAGCGACACTTTTTGGCGGGGGGAAATTATGTAAATATAATTTTTTTTTAGCCTTTTTAGCTTTATTTTTAACAAATTTAGATTTTGGTAATAGGGGTAAAATTTATTTTTTTTCATAATAATGCCGCCCAAATTTCAAACAAATAGTCAACAAACCAAATTTTCACAAACCAATTATTATTTACGGTTATTTCTAATGATTTTGTAAAATCCCGGTAAACTTCTTATCGGTGTAAATCTTAGACTTGTAAAATCCCGTGAACGTTAATTGCATTCATAACCAATACATCAAGATGTCTAAATTGTCAGAAGATATTTGGTATGCCGGTTCTGATTCACCCCACAATGCTTGAAGAACAGACTTTGGATCTTGGCAATAACGATTCGTCTATATTGTCTGGGCAAAGATATTCGGATGAGAACATTTATGAAATCAATTACTGAAGGTCCATTTCAAATGGGAACGTTCATACAAACTCCTGCTGAAGAAACTGAGGGTGCACTTCAACTAGGTCCAGGAACGTGCTAGAGTCTTTAATACCTTTCTGCTTGAGAAAAGGATAAGGTATAAAGCTGACTTTCGTGCTTACGAATATTCTTACTTTCAAGGTTATTAAAAAGACATCTACACACTCATCAACCATTATACTGACGCCAAAGACATTTGGGACAATGTGAAGATGATTCTGGAAGGTTCTGAGTTAACAAAGGATGACAGGGAATCACAATTATACGATGAATTTGAACGCTTCTGTCAAATCAAAGGAGAGACCATTCATGTTTACTATGTTAGGTTTTCGAAGCCTTCATTAACGACATTGAGAGAAACACAGAAGACATGTCCAGAATGCAGCTTAACTCTAAGTTTGTGAACAACATGTTACCTGAATGGAGTAGATTCATTACTGAAGTCAAACTAAACAGAGGTTTGAAAGAGTCTAACTTTGATCAGTTATATGCCTACTTGAAGCAACATGAGGTACATGCAAATGAGAACAGAATGATGATGGAAAGGTTTATTCAACCTACTGATGACCCCTTGGCACTAGTGTCTTACTGCAATCAAATCAGAAGTATCCACACACTCATTCCGAGTCTCTTTTACACAATTCTCAAATCAACCATCACTTGTTGATAACTGTCAAATGGACACAGGAAGCACTTCAACGGATAACTTGATTGAAAGCCTAACCAACACACTTGCCCTCCTCAGAACGTCTTCTAATGCAAGGAACAAAGCTACAGTTCAAGATGCAGTGTTGTTGTTAGGATGTCGTTGATAGTACAATGTGAATAATCAAGGAAGACCATTTCAGAGGAACAATGCAAGAGGAAATGTTGTAGCGGGGAATGTGTGGAGGTCGAAACAGAGTTGGAAAACATGAATCTGGGGTCAAGCTAAACCCATTATGTGCTACAACTGGCAAGGAATCGGGCACATTAGCACGAGGAATGTCCACAACCAAAGCTGTCTTCAGGATTAGACTACTTCAAAGACAAGATGTGTGGTGAGAATTGCTCTTGAGAATTGCTGCTTGTTAATGGTTGAAGAGCAGTTGTTGTTTCCTGCAGGAAGAAAGGTTCACTAATTTTGATGAAGATGGTGGATGATTTGGCACTCAATGAGGCCATGTCTTTTGAAGTCTGATCAATGTGATGCATTCGATTCTGATGTTGTTGAGGCTCCCACCACACAAACCATGTCATGGTAAATCTTTCATCTGAGATCAATCTACGATGAAGTCGGGCCTTCATATGACTCGAATCTCCGTTGGAGGTACAAGATTCATGATACCTTTGTAGATCTATGGAATTGAGTATCATGAATGTACACGAGATGCAAAGCGTGTTACAAACAACTACGTTGTTTGATTCTGATGCTTGACTATACGAGTGATAAGTAATATTATTCCGTTCATGATCAGTATGTGGAAGACGCGAAGAACATTTGTACAAATTTATGTATCTCTGTACAAAATGATGCATAGATGTCAATTCTCGATAGTGAAATTGCATGAACAGGGTTGTACATGTATGGTCAGCAAATAAGCAGGTTAATAAAGTAGTTAATGACACATTGATTTGAACTTGCGAGATATAAGGCACTGGTCGGGGTGTATGAACAACGGGCTAAGTTTGACTTACTGATAGAGAACGACAAGATTTGATTGAACAACATGAGAAAATAATTATCTTGACGAAAATCGAAAAAGAACTTCTTTAAAATCTGGAAACTTCATTTGCACATTGCAACTTCGTTCTACCCCTTAAAATATAAGATAATGAGGGAAGAAGCGATCATTTTGAAAAAAGGATTTTAAACAAAAAGAAGACAAATTCCTTGAAGAGTTTTTAGACATTAAAAGGCTAAAAGAAAAGGTTGAAGATAGATTATACAAACAAGATCAGTCTGTTCAAACGGTTCACATGATAAGTTAAACCAAAATCATTTTTATGATGAAAAGAAAGAACAACTGGTTAGCGATAGGCTACAATATCCTTTGTCTACCGTGCAAAGCAAGTTAACTGCCCTCCGATATGGGTGCATGTATTAGTTCATGTCAATCATGCACGCCTGTTGTACATGACTCAAAGGATACTCGGTGAGATATTCTGAGATAACTAGGAAAAGAATGCTTGAGAAAATGAAAAGCCCTCTATGTGTGGAAAATAAAATTAGGATTGCCCCCCCAGATTACACGAAAGAGAACTTTCTTGCAACCTTTGCTCCACAAAGAAATCTGACCCCAGAACAGATATTTTGGTCCATAGATAACAACAACAGGAAAAGGCTGGACCTTAGCTCCCAAACCACTTTTCAGCATTGACAGTGTGTCGCCCCCCATATATCCTGTAAGCTTGTCCCAGAATTCTTCCAACTAAAAGTCAGGTGTAAGATTAATCTTTATGTACTCACACAACTTTTTTGGAATTTGACAAAACTTGTAAAAACTAGAATCACACCATCAGGTCTTTAGAGGGGGAAAGATGGTTTTGAGCAACCAAAAAGATGTTTACTCACTGAAGTTATTCATTTTTCAAAACTCTTAAGAACACTTTGTTGGGAGTTCAAACAGCCTTTGTTAAGGAAGTTAAGTAATGGAGAAATTTTTGATTTCAACTGAATAACGAAGTGGACAAGAATTCTGTAGACAAGCAATGTGACTGAATTGAAAAGAAAAAAACCTTTCTCGTTGGAAATGAGAATCTGATTGTTATTGTTTGTCGACTCAACTGCTGTATGATGTGGCAAAAATCACGTTTGTCTAGATCTTGAAGGCTGAGTGTCTAAAAGTTCATGATGAGTCAAAAACTTATTTCAAATTGAAAGGAATACTAAATTTGCAATTAAAGTATCTACCATCTTCAAGAAAGTTTTGATAATAAAAAAGTCAACAAGCATCACAGGAAGCTCCGATTTTAGATCATTCTTTAAAATCAAGAACCTCGGAACATCAGATTCAAGAAAAGGATAACGTGATTAGACACTTAAAAGATCGAGTCGCTAATGTGAAATGACAGAAGTCGTGTGCCTTATAATGCTATAGATGTCACTGCTCTTGTAGAACAAAATGATTGCTATAGAGTAGAGCTAGAAAAGGTTCAAACCAAATTACAAGGAATTGTATGAATCAATTAAGCAGCGCGCTGTGTTCACACAAGTGAAAAGACATCTACATGTTGAATGAGTTTATGAGAGGTCTAAAAGCTCAATTGCGAAGCAAAGAGCTTGTTTCATAGTGACTATGTTCAAACAAAGTTCTTGCTCCTGGCAGGTCTTATATGCCATTGACGTTTAAACCCATCCCTCTCCCTTAAGAAAAACACTAGGAGTGCTCATTTAAACTATGTCAAACATTTAAGGAGAGTGTCTAGAACCGGTTAGGGGGGATTGTAGTGAAGCTTAGAGTAGTTAAACCACTGGATAGTTCACTTAACTATGCTTGCCAATACACTAAGTTATCTCAAGAATTGTTAGAATGTGTGATTGGCACTTGCCCAAAAAGTTTCAATGAAGAGATAAAAGGCCCCTCTAACTGTTACTAGGTAAAAAGCAGTTATTTTAGTGAGCTACAGGAACCTCATCTAGCAACACACAGAAACACGAAGTGCACCAAAAGGTTCAACAAACTAATGTCCATGTGATTCATTCTACAGGAGTAAACACTTCCACTGAAGCAAGCGGATCAAAGCCTAGAGGCAATACAAAGAAAAATAGGATCCCGCCTGCTAAGATGAGGACTAAGAAGAAAGTAGAAGTTCACCATTAGGGACAATAGTCAGATTATGGACATAAAGTGAATCGGGTTTTGTTCTAGGCATTAGCTCTAAGCGTGTTGTAATTAATTCGAATTCTGAATCTGTGTGCAAAAACGGTAACAAAATGTTTAAACTCTGCAATCATGAATGTGAGTTGTTAATATTTTGAGCTCTGTGAATGCTACCCCCACTGTTAAAATTTCCTTGAATAAAGGGAAGCAGATCTAGAAACCAAAAGCAAACTGTCTGATAACAGTTTAAACAAGACCAAGCAGATCTGGAAACCAAAAGGCAAACTGTCTGATAACAGTTTAAACAAGACCAAGCAGATCTGGAAACCAAAAGGCAAACTATCTGATAACAGTTTGAACAAGACCAAGCAGGTTTGGAAAGCAACGGGAAAACTCTTTGCTAATGTTGGTTATCAATGGAGATCCACAGGAAAGAAAGTCGCCTTAGGAAAACTTAATTGTGGTTATCAATGGAGACCCACAGGAAAGAAATTTGCCTTAGGCGAACTGTGCCCTTTAACTAAGCTTTCTGTGCAATGTTCTATCATAACAGCTAACCAACAGGACCCCAACACAAATTGGGGATCTGAAGTTTCAAACCCTCCAAATTCGACTGTTTTCAATGCAGGTGGTACAGTCATCTGCGGTTATCTGGACTCAAGCTGTTTCAAAACTCGATTTAGATGAAGAATATTGATATGCTCCTTGTTACGCATCAGTTCTAGGCCCGAGCCTAAAATGATGTTTGGACAAAACAGTTCAAGCCTCGTTCTTCATAAATTGATGTCTGCTCAAATCAGTTCAGGCCTCGCTCCTCAATGTCTTAAGATGTTTGATCACAGCAGTTCAAGCCTCGGTCTTCATTGTCAAAAGACGTTTAAACAAATCAGTTCAAACCTCGTTTCTCAAATGTCACAAAGGCGTCTGCTGGCATCTCTTCAGGCCCCGTTCCTTAAAGAGAAGAAAGGTGTACGGTTCAGTGCGCTTTATCTTCATCAGAAGAGAAATCTTCTTGTTCTTGATCATTCTCATCAACAAGTTTCATATTTTTCCATGCTCGTTCAGTCGTTAAGTGGATCAACGTAGATGAGCTGGTATTTACTTCACTAGATCAAAAATGGCACTCACTAAGCAATTTTTGGAAGGAGAATAGTGAATCTAATGTGATCAACATGGTTAAACTTGGTCTCTCAAAGTGTATGAAACGATCGAATGTGAAAGAGATGTGAAAAAGAAGAGATGAACAGATCCTTCATTGCTCGGAGTGGTTACAGATTAGAAAGGGAAACCTTCTCTTGGATCTACAGAAGTTGCAAATGAATCCTATCTTCCGCATTTCAGTTGATATCTTTGTTAGGGCATTCACTACATCAGCAAATGTCCCTCACTCTCTTCTATCTATATTCAGCTATTCTGGAATACTCTGACTCATGATGCAAAGACTAGGGTTTATAGCTTTCAAGTCAATAAGCACTGGCTTACTCTGAGTGCTGATCTTCTTCGGAAGGCCTTAGAGATCACTCCTGCATGACAACATCGTCCCTAAACCAGACTTAGCTTTGGAATTGGGTAAATCTATCAGCTTAACTGAAGTTGAAGAAGAAGCTATTGCACGAGAAGTTCATGCTACTCATGCAAGAATTGTGTCTGAATCTGAACCCGAGCCCACACAAACAAGACAGTCTGGTATTGCTTTCAGAGATTCCTTTATTTGTGTCAAAGAAGAGGTCTTCTGATTCGTCTAAAAAGTTCAAGGGTATTCAAACTCTTACTCCTGCTAAACAAGAGGCTGCTGACATAATGAAAGCTCTCAAGGAAAGCAAGAAAATGAGCAAGAGACAGGCTTGGAACAGGGAGGCTTCAAATGAAGGAAACTGGTAACTACTAGGGGTTCTCCTGATGAGTCACAGTCGTCTCTTAGAGCCTCAAGTGAAAGAGGAAACTGGAATCCAAGCCAGGGGTTCCTGATGAGGAAAAACTAATTCTTAAGTGGGAAGCAGATGTGGACAGTGAACATTTTGACAGAGATGATAATGCTAGGGATGATAATGAGGAAACTAAGCCTGATCATAAAGAAATAGATAAGTAAAAGATGAACCGAGAAAAACTACTATGGAAACCGAAGTTGAATCCATGGTCACTATTACTATCCAACAAGTTTCTTCATCTGTTCCTTTACTGATACTTCAGTCATCGATCTCTCATAAAAATCATATACCTTCTAAATTTTGGTGTACGATCATGGATAGGGATGCTTCTAAAAAATAGTGGCTTCTGAAGGATATGAACATTGAACTGATGATACCCAGGTTGTTTCAAACTTTAAACAAAGTCATGTGGCTCTTGCTGGACCAAACCCTGAGCACATGCAAGATGTCTTCCTTGCTACTAATTACCCTAAGGGAGGAGCCAGTTCACGACCCGAGCCTTTTATGATGACCCCTGGATAACTCAATTCAGGGCTTGCCCCATCACATGTCCCTGCAACTACAAACATTCCACCGACAGATAAAGATCTGGAGATTTTATTCCAACCGATGTTCGATGAATACTTTGAGCAATCTACAGATAGTGAACCAGTACCTACGGCTACTGTTGTTAACGCGCCAATTGTTTCTACGAATACATCTGTTTCTACATCGATTGCTCAAGATGCACCTTCTACAAGTCATTCACTGTCATCCTTACAAGTGCATCCTCCAGTCTTTCCTCAAGGTGTTGCAGCTGGACCAACTATCGAAGACACCTCAATTACTCAAGCTGACCTTCATCCCTCAGTTAACCCTGTTGCTGGAGAACCTGGTTATGCATAGTCAACATCAGGGGATGTTAGTTTAGCTGAACCCAACCAAGTGAATCCAAAACCACCGGATCATCTCAGAAAATAGACCAAGATCACCCTCTTGATAATATCGGTGGTATCCTTCTCATCCGGTTAGCCCCCAGAAAACAGTTAGCTTCGATGGTTTGTGGGTGTGTTACCATTTACCGTACTGTCAAACGTCGAACAAAAGAACTTCAAAAATGGGCCGTGAATGAAGATAGATGGTTTGAAGCTATGCAAGACGAAATTCACGAATTTGATCGACTTAAAGTATGGGAACTAGTACCACGCCCAGACTATGTAATGGTTATTGGTCTCAAGTGGATTTACAAAGTCATGCTTGATGAGTATGGTGATGTTCTGAAAGACAAAGCTCGGTTAGTAGCAAAGGGATATCGTCAAGAGGAGGGTATTGATTTTGAAGAATCGTTTGCACCCGTTGCACGGATAGAGGCCATCAGAATATTCATTGCCAATGCTGCAACCAAGAATATGATCATCTACCAGATGGATGTCAAAACTGCTTTTCTGAATGGTGATCTTCAAGAAGAAGTCTTTGTCAGTCCGGGGGGGGGCCGGGGGGGACAAATAAAAATAATGGGGGGAATTTTGAAGACCAGGATAATCCTACGCACGTTTATCGTCTGAAGAAGGCTCTTTATGGGCTAAAGCAGGCACCAAGGGCGTGGTATGACACACCATCAAAGTTCCTTTTGGCCAACAATTTCTTCAAGGGTGCCGTGGATCCAACGTTATTCACACGCAAATCAGGCAAACATATTCTACTTGTTCAAATATACGTAGATGACATCATTTTTGCCTCAACAGATCATAATGCGTGTAACATATTTTCCAAAGAGATGAGCTCCAAATTTCAGATGTCGATGATGGGACAAATGTCGTTTTTCTTAGGACTACAAGTTTCTCAAAGTCCCAGAGGCATCTTTATTAACCAAGCAAAAAATGCTCTCGAAACCTTAAAGAAATATGGAATGGATCGCTCTGACCCTGTCGATACACCAATGGTGGATCGATTGAAACTGGACGAGGATCTCATGGGGATTCCAGTTGACCAAACTCGATTTAGAGGAATGGTTGGCTCCCTAATGTACCTTACAGCCAGTAGACCAGACCTTGTATTCGCTGTGTGCATGTGTGCTAGATATCAGGCTAAGCCTACCAAAAAGCACCTTGAAGCAATCAAACGTATCTTTCGGTACCTAAAAGGAACCATTAACATGGGTCTTTGGTATCCGAAGAACAATACTATGTCACTAACAGCTTATGCAGATGCGGATCATGCGGGATGTCAGGATTCCGAGAAGAAAGTACGTCGGGTGCTAGGTGAAGTGCTCAGTCTCTTGGAGATAGTTGGTTAGGCTGGTCATCAAAGAAGCAAAGATAGAACGGTCTTCTCAACAAAGTGGCGGAATACATTGCAATGTCTTGAAGCTGTGAATCAAAATCCTTTGGATGGAGATCTCAGTCTAAAAGTCTACGGCTTTTTGTTCAAATAAGATTCCTCTGTTCTGTGATAACAAAACGGCCATTGCTTTAAGCTGCAACAAATGTTCCAGCACTCATGATTTAAGTCACAACTCGACATACGACACCATTCATTCGAGAGCAAGGGAAAATGGAGTGGTTAAACTTTTAGTGCGTGGAAACAAACTATCACTGGCAAGATATTTCTCACAAAGCCTTACCAAGAGAACGGTTCGAAATTTCTTTCTTCCACGCTTAGCATGATGAGTTTGACCCTGCTAAACTCTAAACGTCTTCAAGAAAGGAAAGGATGAGTAAAACCAATTGCTTCCATATATTCCTTTGTTAAAAAAAAAAAAAAAAAAAAAAATAAAAAAATAATAAATAATAATAATATTAATAATAATAATAATAATTATATTTATAATAATAATAAATAATATATATATATATATATATATATGTATATATATATATATATATATATATATAAATAATAATTTTTTTAATGCTTCTCATAATAATAAATTACTTAGGGAATATTTTAAGTCATTTGGAATTACTAGATGGTTTGCAATTACTTCAAATTGCAACCCGTTCTATTTGGAGGAAAGGCTTGTCGTTGAAATGGGACCAAACAGTCCTAACAAGGTGTAATTAATTTTACTCGGCATGGATTTACCTTTATATCCATGCCAATTTGGATTAATGTAGTTTCAGTGCATTTTTCTTAATGGAAGAGAAGTTCTCCTGTTTGATAACCAATAATTTTCTTTATTGATTCTTCAAAAAATTATTGTGTTAACACGGGGGTAAAGTGTTGTTTGAAAATCATTCGGACAGTTTGACATCAATCAATGACTACAACTCTTTTAATAGAAAACGGGTCATCAATTGAGGGGAGAGTGTGGTTCAAATTTAATGTCTGGGTGCTGATTGGAAAGTGTTAACCGGGGTCTTGGAGAGGACAAAAGAAGCTAAGGACCAAATCTTCGAGCTCTCACTGCATCAGCTGATGTTCCTTCTAGTGTTACAGAGACATCTGATACAACATCAACACTTCAACCACGACGACCTCCACTACAAACCTACAGTTCATCAAGATATTTGGTAGAAAGTTAAAGATCTGAAGAAACTTCAGAAATCTCGAATGCTTCATTAGTGGAAGGCTCAGAGATATTGGCTACTGTCTAATCAAGAGAAGTGGATGATATTTATCATTCCAGATTAAGGTCATATCATCTGTAATGAAAACATACATATTGATTACATTAGTGATATGTGTCGTCTATGATTTTTTTCATGAAGTTTTCATTAAACTTTAAAAACCGGATTTTGGTTTAACGAAAAATCTTTCAGAAATTTTCAACTCTCACATCTAACAATTTACCCTCACACCGGATTGAGGGGGCGCATTATATGTTCAAACACGGCTGTGAATAAATAGGCACACTTTTCTCCTAAAAATTTTATTAACATATTTAAATCAAAGTGATATCCAAAATGTCAAACGGTTTGAAATTTTTGATAAGGGAGAAATGTGATTAAAATATTTATCGTGATCATATTTACTCAAGTGTATTCTCCACCATTCATGTGCTAAAAACAGTTTCGAATTACCGGATGCCACATGTTGAGGGGGAGCTTTCTGAATGCAAAAACAATCGGGTACTAAACACCTTTGATGTTATATTATAATACCTGATTGAGTTTTTCAACAGTGATTATTATGCAAGGTGAAACTGTACAAAATGGACATGACATTGTATTTACTTTTATCGAAGTTATAGGATCGGTAAAGGTTAGGTGACTAGTTCCATGATCCTGCCAGAATCGGAGGCGGATTACCCAGGGACAATCCACTAGTTAGTATTAAAAGTCCTTAGGTACATGATTGAAAAGGAGTAAAATGTGTGAACTAGGGAATAGTGCCGACTTAAGATGGAGTAGTACTGGAATATACCCAACAAGGTGCTAGTCATGAAGTCTCGGTAAGCATTGAAGGGGTTGAAGAATGAAAAAGAATTGTACGGATAAAGGGTGTAAAGAAAGAAGCCCTCCATACTCTTAGGCAGAATCCGGGTCAATACATATGCTGTCAGAATCACAAGTTGATTGCTGAAATGGAAGTCGGACATCATGGACCCAGTGAGGCAATGCACAACCCTTCAAGCCATTCGATGTTTCTCTTGAAGAAACTGTCTCATTTGTCCGGAGACTTAAACAATGATACTACTTTCAATCTACTGACTCACTCACTCCGAGTTAGTCGGTATTGAAAAGGTGGCAGTCAGCTCTAGCCTTCGATCACTAATATTAAAAGGCACTTTCGGTTGAAGCCAGAGATCATCAATTAATCTCGTTAGGACACATTTCCAATTATCTTGTCTTTCACACACTGTGGAAACAAGGTTATCTTAAGAGTCCTACGCATTATCCTTGTGATATTGCCAGAACATCCGAGTGATACGAAGGTACTCACTATGAAGATAAAATCCTGCTAGAGCCTACATCAAACAAGCTCTAGGTAGGTGACTTGTGGCCGATTCTACAAGAATCAAACTTGTGTCAACTGGAAAGAAACGATGGTGCGATTCTACGTGAATCAAACTTGTTCCAGCATAAGAATTGACGGTTATTGAACATTTGACAACCAATCAAAACTATCGAAGTGTTACAAAATATTTAATTATTTAACACTTAGACTGATTTTTTCAAATCAATTTTCTCTTTATTGCTAACTGTTTCATTACAGGATCATTTAAAGATGGAGATGGAGATGGAGATACCCAGTTCCAGGAATGTCAAGTTAATAACCGAATGCTCAGACACGACCTACACTTGTTATGAAGTTATGAAAGATCTCATAAAGGTGTCAAAGCTTCCGCAAACTCTGATATCATATTCTTCTTCACAAGTACACAAGATGGCACTAAATTACTAGATGATGAGAGATTAAGTTTGGCTGATGATCTCAAGAAAGCTCATGATCAAAATCAAAACAAGTCAAAGTGAACAAGCTCAATTGTTATCTAAAGATCACTACAACAAAGTACTAGATGTAACATGAAGAATCAAAAGACTGCAAGCTGTAAGAGCTTAAGTCTAGTGTTTTCAAGGGTGACCTCCCTTAGGGGGAGATTGTTAGATATGAGTAAAAGACTCGGTCATCCCATATATTTCTTGTTTTTAATAGTTCTGTATAGTTTAATAGTTAATTAGTTGATTTTCGGTATTAAGCCGTGGTACTAATTCCGGTATATTGGTAAAAACTATATAAGCCTCCTATCCAACTATTGGAAGAGGCAAGCTAGTCATTTCTTTTCATTTCATAGAAACACTTTCTCTCTCTAGAATATTCTCTCTCACGTGTTTCGCTCTCTAGGAAACTAGCCAAACCACTCGAATCATCACCCGTGTTATGATTTAAAACGATCTACTAATCTGCTTGATCCATCAACATCCAATTTGTAAATATTTGTATTCTCTCTTTTATTTTTGATTTATAAAAAAAATTTGAAAAAGAATTACAAAAATATTAAAAACCAACAAAAACGAAAATTGATGTAAAATATAAACCCTAGAAAGAAAAAAAAAATAGTAAAATCAAAAATTTCAAAAAATACCAAAAAGAATCTTCTCGACATGTCTCTTGGAATCGATAACATTTACGTACCTAAAAATGTTGGTGTGACATCACACGGACGTGTAAATGAAGTCTCGAGAGCTCGAGTTTCATATGTTTCAAAACATGTCATTTCTAAATTTTCTTCTTGACTTATGTACATGTCAGTGCATAACTCGGTCCCGAATGTAGGGAGTTTTTACGCTTAGTGCGCTTATATAAAATGAAGAGAGTCTTTATCATGTTTTTTAAAATCGTTGAACACAATTTTTCAAAAAATTTTCAAAAAGAACTTTCAATGTCAAAATTGTCTACAATATAATTTGTGGTATTTTCCATAAAAAGTGTGGTATTTGTAGATAGATAATATTGTGTGTTCAAACTCCTTCTCGAATAAGTTTTTAAAGAATTGTAGTTCGTAGCATAGTCATTTTACGTGAATCAATTTCTGGGGGGAGCTTTTGTAACAAAAGCCTTATTATGTGTCGGAAAACATCTCATAAATGTTAATTTTATGTATCCAAACACATTCTGTGAAATTAAAATGTGGAAACTTATAATGTCAATTATTAATATACACTGTTCACTAAGGCATCTCACTCTGTCTTCAATATTTTGTGGTGTCATATCAATTTTTCATTCTATGTCAAGTTTTAATTAAATATGGATAATCCCACATATAATGTTGAGGAGAGCTATTCTGAAATCTGAATTCATGCTTATCGTGGTATAATTTTCTCCCCATTGATTTTTCATGTGTCTAATTTTTAATCAAATGGTATTTCAAATACTAAGGTTTTATTATTTCAAATAAAGGGGAGAAAATGTGATTAAAATATGTTATAGACGAATGTGATCTTTAAGACTCAAAATGCAACTCTTTCCATCATGTGCTAAACAATTTCGAATCTCGGAGCACATGTGTAGGGGGGGTATTTGAAAATAACAATGTCAGAAAATGGTTTTTATGGTTACGATCTTATACCCAACAACCCTATTAATTCACGACGATTCTGAAGATAAGGTGGTTAGGTTAGGTATTTTTCCTTACGAATCCAACAGAACGGGGATCTACCCAAGGGACACTCCATAGTTAGAAATGAGCCAGTCCTTAGTCGGATTCGGAGAGAATGTTGTTATAAGGGAAGAATGCAGACTTCAAGATTGAGCTAACCACTTGGAACAATCCACATCAAGGTGTTAGTAATGACGTCGTGGGTAAGCATTGAAGGGGTTGAAGAATGGAAAAAAAATGTATGGATAAAAGGTTGAAAAGAAGAAGCCCTCTTTTACACATTAGGCAGAAAATGAACAGGGTCAACTACATAAATCTATCAAAATCACAAAGATTGATGGTTGATATGAATAAAGTCGTCATGGACCCAGTGCTGCAATGCACAACCCTTCTCCATCCATTCGGGTTTTCTCAAAGAAACGCTGTCTCTTTTGACACGGAGATACACCACGTTATCGATTGACATCTCACTCTCGAGATTGTTGATATTGAATAGGTGGCTTGAGTCTTGCTCCAGCCTCCGTTACTAAAACCAAAAGTGCACAAATCGAGTCTAGAGCCAAGAAGAGGATCATAAGTATAAATCTCATTTGGACACACTGTCAAAATCCTCTTGGTTGACACACCCTTAAAGTTCACAGTTGTAAACAAAGAGTCTACGCATTATCCTTGAGATTTGCAGAACATCCGAGTGGTACTTAAGTATTCAATGAAGATGGAAATCCTGCTTGAGCCAAACAATCAAACAAGCTCTTGGTAGGTGACTTGCAAGGATCTCTATATGAATCATGCTTTGTGATAACAGGATATCAATTTTTTGGTCCAGTAAATGAATTGGACGGACCTTATTAGAAAGATAATAACTAATTGATTCACTCTTACCGTGTGGTCTGCTTTGGAGACGTTCCGGTATTGAGAACTAGCAAGCATGGTGTATTAATACATCTGTAGTTAGAAAGATCTTACGCTTTTAGCTGGAAACCCTGTCAAGGAAATCTTATGTTTCTACCTGATCACTGGTATAGTATTTTATACTATAAACGGGTGTAACCGGAGGTTAATGCAACAAGTCAATGAATGAATGACAGGAGGTTAATGCAACCAAACTCAAGATGAATGACAAAGCCATATTCATCTTTTATTGCTAACTGTTTTATTTCAGGATAAGACGATGGTGTTGCAGCCTCATTCCAGCGAAGTCAGATACATAAACCACATGCTCATACTCAAGCTTTCAAAGTCAATCGTTCAACATCAAGATAGTTGATTCTAAACTTCCCCATCATCAAAGAGCCTCAAAATCAATTAACGAATCGTAATTTGGGAAGATTGTTAGACTTATAATCATATATGTTAAACGAGAATGTAACAAGTATGAGCATGTTGGTCAAGAGCATAAGTTGATCAAGGAAGTCAAATCAAGATGATTCAAGTCAAGGAGGTGATGAAAGATAAAGGCTCAAGAACAAGATCACAAAGCATGAATGAACAAAGCCATTACAAACAAGACAAGACCAAAACAAGTCAATGCATAAACGTCAAAAGTCATATCTTCAAAGTCAGGGGAGACAATGATAAATCAAAGCAAACTCCTACAAGAATGTCATCAGTGGTACGGAGGAGTTTGAAGGAAGAGACCTCAACATTGGGGGAGATTGTTAGCCTTAATTATATTAAGTCAAACAAGAATGTTATCGGTCTAAGAAAGTCAATCTAGGTCTTGTATTGTAATAGGCTAGTCGGGTTCAACGGGCTTGGATTGTAATCTAATATTGTCCGTGTTTCGGGCTCAAAGCCCAAGATATGCCAAGCCCGGCCCAAGTAGAAAGCCCATACGCCTACTAGTTGGCATTGGGTATAAATAGAACCCTCTCCACACAAGGAGAGGGTGTTGGTTACATTTTCATTCACTTGTAGCTCACCACTTTCTCTCTCTAATCTAACTTTTCTAAGTTCTTTTCTCTCTCTACCTTTTCTTATTAAGTCGGCTCATATAGAGCTTATTCAAGGATTATTCGAGTTTGCTTATTGTAGTTGTGAAGGATTTAAGTTGTGAAGGATTATATATGACTATCAACAACCTTTTAAGAACCCAAGAAATTAAAAGCACGGAAAGATAGCAATAGCTCCTAACATAAGTGTTAGGGATTCTCACATTCACTCAGTATATAATATAAATTATAACATTAAGGGAAAACAGAAAATCAACCTCATACTTGTCATCAGCAATAATAAATTACCAAAGCTTGTTTAAAGATCAAAAAACCTCCACCGCTAGGTTCAAAGCATTATTCTTACTATTCTAAAGGTCGTTTTAAAGGGTTTGTGTGTAGGTGTAAGATAACATATAATGGAAGACGAGACAATGGACACATATGGGTGCTATGGGTGAAATTCAAGTATAAGGTTAGCCTAATTAGTTACACAACACGAATACATTAGGTTTGCATGCTAATCCCAGACATCTACAAAGATATACAAACTCTACACAACTCTACATCAATCTCTTTCTTTTTCTTTATATATATATATATATATATATATATATATATATATATATATATATATATATATTGGAATAACATAATACAACATGGGTTTATAACGCGTACCCCTATATCACTTGAGCCTTTTACAAGCACGAATATTTAACAATCTAACGAATGACCCGATTTAGGTGGATCAAAATAACATTGAGATTATCTATAAACATATGGGTTTGACGTTAACTTTTCTTCCCTAATCTTCCGCGAATAAATACTACATGAATCCATAATCTACTCCAAAATAATATTTTACAGGATAAGGGACTTAGCAACCGTGTACTCAAATAATTAACGTGGTCTAAACACAATAATGTACTAAAAATAAGTACATACAAGGTAGGCTAAGGCGATTTGGATGTAACGATTGGTTTAAGGGTGACAAAATTTAACTATTACATACTTCCAGAATAGTCTATTCAAGAATTCCTAGAAATTCCCTTTCGGTCATTCCGTAATACATAAAATAGAAGAAATAGAAAAGGATAGGATCATACGGTTGTACTAGGGGTATCCTGCACTAAAGATGAGTGCATGAAAAGGATGTGGGATAGTTATCTGATCGGTGTGATCATCATAACAATTACAAGTTTAAAACATGGGTTAATCCTAGTGCCTTTTATTTAGCAAATCCTAATACTTACATGCGGTCTTGAAATGCATCACAAAAACAAGTTCTAGAATTTAATATAGTACCGGTACACTCTCGTAATCATAAAGTAACCTATGCCAATGTTCCAGAAAAGGCGACAAAACCACGCATTCACATCTGTAATGACGAAATAGATATACATGCATGCACAAATCCATAACCCTCGCACAATCTAAAGTTAAAAAATTTAATGGGCTAACCTCCAGATAGTGGGGGTGGAATTTTGAGTATTGTGCTTAGTCATTAATAGAATCCCTATCCAAGAGAATTGTGCTTATTAATACTACGTTTTCGTCGTAAATGGCGTAAAAAAAAATTAAATTTGGGACAAAATTACCGTTCTATGCTATGGATTTCGATAAATTACCCATCATTTTAAGGACAAAGCATATGGGAAAATGAAAGAAAAGTTGCTAAGGCTTATTTATATCCCAAACACTTAAGTCGAAACTATAGTCCTTAATGTTTCAAAAAAGAAAACAAGAAACAAAACTCGTACTCCCCTGTTTACTTAATACTGAAGAAGAAAGCATGCAATAACTAACTGTTAAATCATCCTCCAAGAATCATCCATTAAACTTCTTAAGAACCTCCCAACTTATACTCAATCAAATATAACATTATCAAAGACATAGGACAACTATACCAAGCAAAAAATGTGTTATATACAACTATACAAACATTAAATAAGGGATGACCCGCACGATAAAGCATAAAGAAGTATTAGAGAATGTGAAACTACATTTGTTTTGCAGGTTGATAAAAGGAAAGTACATATTTTAAAAGTTAACAAAGTTTTTATTTTCAAAGTAATTATAAAATTTAAAGTTGACTAGACCTGGGTGTTTGACCAGCCGTCAGGAAAATCCTGACGCTTTCCACAGATTTCTTGGTGATGCGTCGCGTGAAAATCATGACGCCGTCCACAGTCTGTGAAAAACGTAATTTTTGTTTTTGTGAAAATTTCCCGCACTAATTGATTGCATAGAGTTAATTCATAGACAAATGGCTGCATAAAACCTAAGATTTGACAATTTTACTCATATGACTCAAAACTGACGCGAATTAATCTAAATAATTCATTTAAGATGTTTGAATTTGGTTCTAAAAACCGGATAAATTCCCTTACACTTATTGCTGTAAAATACCTTTAATTGCAAATAAGACGGGAAGTAACGCAACAAACAAACATGATTATGAGGATTAATTTCAAGACATAATAAAAAACAAATAGTAAGAGTTTAAAACACATAGACACTCCCCTACTATGCGATTGAAGAAAATATGGGTTGCCCTCCCAAAAGCGCTTTTTTTATATTATTTTTTTTTTTTTTTTTCATTATTAACGAGTCTTTAGCTAGGACTCGAAAGACACACAGCCACACGTGACATCATGAAAGGCTCACATGACTAAATGAATGAGCCATTCTTTCATTCTTTCATCCACTTGGTATTCGAGTCTTAGGTTCAAATAGTTCTTGTACATAAATTTGTTCTTTTCGTATGCATTCTTAAACCCATTAGTTAGATCTCTTTGACTTAGCAGAAGGATAGTTGGGATCTTACTCCATGATACGTTCCCCTAACGTTTAGACCTGGGTATGGTGTGTGGCATTTGGAATGTGTAATTATCAAAGATCTGATTGAAAGACATTAATCCTTTAGCGTAATCATATTCGAGTTTAGTGATTTTCCTAAAAGGTTTTCCTATTACAACTTCAGCTTTATTTATTCAAATAAATTCTCCTATGTCTTCTAATACTAAAAAATCCATGATGTAGGCGAAGCTACCTACAAACATGTAGACATCCTTAACAACAGCAACTAAGTTTTTTCCCGTACTTGCTAATCCTTCTACCATTATAGTGTTGTAGGCGTTTTGTGTGATAATGTTTATTGGTAAGAAGGGGTCAAAGTAGGAAACAATCTTCCTAAATCCAATCATACATTGGAATGCCAAGTCATCCCCATCGAAACTATTAATTGCCTTTTCTCGGCGTAGCATTCCTACATTCTCGTACTCCCTCAATTTGTTAAGAATTTCACCATCATCTTAGTCATTATCCGAATGAGGAAAGGGAGAAACAAGGGGTGTTTCTATTGATTCATCATCTGACTCAAAGGCATTCATATCAGTCTCATTAGGTTGATTGGAGAAGTTTTTAAGAAATTGTTCAATACTCTATAAGCGAGAGTCTACAAAGGCCAAAATTACATGTAGCTCATGGAGCTCTTGGTTAATTCTTGCGCGCAATGTAGCAGGTAGGACATGACGATTATTGGTAGGTGGCGGATTCACGTTCTCCATAGTAAAGAATGGAATAGTCAATGTAAGTTACAAACAAACACATAAAGAAGAGATAGACTACAAGAAAGCTAATATAATGAAAATAAAAATCTCACTTGAAAGGATTTAAGCGAGTAGTTATAAGCTAAACTATGATCAAAACCTAACTATTCCCTAGCAGCGATGCCAAAAACTTAATGCGAGGATCGTAATGACTTCTTACAAAAAGTTTTACAACTCCCTAGGCAGTGTACCTAACCGTTGTAGTGTATTGTAGGCAAGACTCAGGGGTTGTTATCATGCTCTAAGGGAATAGGTTGGGAAGGCTTAATCACGGTCTAACAGAATTCTAAGGGTTGATAGAAGATTATTTTTGTATTTTTATGTTTATAGTAAAGCAGGTAAATCATATAATTGAGAGGTTGATTTGGTTTTAACTATTAAACTAAATAAACTATACTAATGGTGATAACAATATAATAAAAGAATATGTTCATTTAATCATGTATTACTTCCTAGATTGCTTCTCCTAGTGTTGTTGCTTTGTTACACTTGTGATGATCTATGTAATTATTTCCTAAGTCATGAACGAATTACACGAACTTGTCGTCTATTTAATATTTTGTTAAGGCAATGCATAAGTAAGGTAGTATGAAGACTATTACAAGGACCTTAAGAGTATATTAAATGCATGTAAAATATATTAAGAGTGGATCAACCATATTATAGGGAAAGGTAGTATGAAGACTGTTACCCGATGGTATCCTTTCTACACAATCATGTTTTCCTAGACATATCAACAACTATACAAACAAAAGTTGGTTTTCTAAGACCTAACATGCACATCCATCACAAGAAGCAACACCACTTAGATCTACATTCTAGGTTTCATACAATCATAAATAAACACAATAGAAGTTTTAGACAAGCATGTTAAAGATAAAGCAAGAATAGATAAGAATCACAAAACAAGACATATTGAATGATCAAGATATTCTTACTTGATTAAAACATGAATTAAAGGAAGTACAATAGGGTTTTGAGGCCCTAAAATTGTCCCTAAAGTTACACACTTAAAACCCTAATTTCGGGTTTGTATATAAAGGAAAATCGCTGTGATGGCGTCGCGTTTTAATTGTGATGCCGTCATGATAAGAATATTCTAGATCTTGGGCTGGGTTGTGTGGGCTGACGCCGTCGCAATATCTTGTGACGCCGTCGTGGTAGGATTTGTGATGGCGTCACGTGTATTTTATGACGTCGTCTCCAGCCTCTAAGGAGAAATTCTTGAGCAATGTTGGTGTAGGTCAGTAGTCTTGTCTGTTTATTCTCTAAATGAGCCCGAGTCACGTGTATTTCTCCCATATGCCTTCTAAATGCAAAATACTTAAAAAGGAACGATTAAGTACCTATTTTGGGCATAAACACATGATTTAAGGGGTTAAACGGCCCCGAAAAAGTATATAAAATGACACCTCATCATAAACAAAAAATAATAGTGGTGAGGTTATCACCATTCGTTTGATTGATTGTAATGATAAAGATGGTGGATATAGTATTGAGGTTCAAGTGGAGATTAATGAAAAGTTAGGAGACAATGGGGATAGGGGTGACATTGGACTAGAGTCTTGTATCGTAGAGCATGTTAAAGTACTTAGTTGAAGTTAGAGCCAAGACCTATTGGAATATGGAACTTGATCCGGTTTAAATACATTATAAATACTTTAGCCTAATAAGGCACACACTTAGAAAAACAAGAATATATTATACTTCACGATAAATATTTAAAGTAAGCCATTATTTATGCTACTGAACAACTAACTTAAACGAACTTTTAAATTAAAAAAACCATATGGGACCTAAAAGGACAAAACCTAAACCACGGTACACATTGTTGGTAGACTTCCCAAAGGGTTCTAGAATGGGTGTTTGTTTGGCTAAGAGTTGGAAGGGAAAGGAATAATGAGGTTTTCTAGTTTTATAAGTAATTAGGAGTTAGAGGTAACACCCCCAAAAAATACAACTATGCAGCGGAATACCACATGTGGTCTACTTCATAATACACAAAGCACTAGATACAGAAGAACACCTCTAAATGCGTCGTTTTGATAAAACATCTCGTTGAATTGAATCAAAATCTTGAATTGTAATATACATTTGTCCCATAATTGCAGTCACAATGAAAAGCTTGAATGTATAGACCCAATGCATCTTCAAGAAATCCGAGGCATATAATTCCCTGAGAAAAACATGCCTTAAAACGTCAACATAAAGTTGGTGAGTTCATAGATTAGTTTAAATATGAATGTAATCCACTGTATCATCACAGTACCATGTAAAAATCCCAAAGATTTTATAAAGAAAGCACGACACATTTTATGTCACCCAAAAGTACCAATCTTATCCCAAAGATTTTTATAAAGAATGCATGACAAATTTAATGTCACCAAAAGTACCAATCTTATCCCAAAGATTTTTATAAAGAATGCATGACAAATTTAATGTCACCAAAAGTACCAATCTTATCCCAAAGATTTTTATAAAGAATGCATGACAAATTTAATGTCACCAGAATAAGTGATCCATAGGCACACCTTGCCTTTGATTTCCTGGAAATAATAAATACAAGGTAGGACCGCAGAATTTTTATGTTACTATGCAACACATGCAAGACATCAACCAAACCAGATTAGAACTAACACTAAGCTCATGACACGAGCTCGACATCTTTCTTGCAATTAAACTATATATTGCAATTTCTGCCCGATTAGATGTTCAACCCGAAAACAATCTTAATTCGACATCTATAACGTTCGTATCCAGTGATAACTAATCACCCAAACTGGGAGGTCTTTTCCCGAATAGATCTATTATATAACATTCGCGCTAAATAATGTAATTCCAACTACATCTATGCAATTGACAGTTCATGATAAAGGGCTGCAACTGTGTTATCGCTACTTAGGTCAAACATGTAATCAAACTGCGACCAATTTATAAAAACAAAGCATGTTGTGTCCGTTATAAAACGATGCATATTATCATCCTAAAAATAATATATAACCGATTCTCCAAAACGAGTAAAAAAGTGAGGCTATGGAACTTATAATATCCTTTAAAAACTATCACATTGTTTATAAGAAGAACACAGTAAAGTAAAGATTTTTGTAGCAAGCATGTATTCCCCCCTCGCGTTTTTATAACATTCAAAAGATTGAAAAGCTAGGTTATGAACTCACATTGATGGTGAAGAAACGATTGGCAATAGGCATCTAATTCCACATTGATGAAATGAAGAATGATTGACAGATAGCATCTATATGCACAATAACGAACGGAAACGAAGCGGCTCGAACGAGAATTGAACTAATCTTAACCAAGGAATAAATGTATTTTTGGGTTTCTCGATGAATTGTTATGTCAACGCGACGCGTTGATAAAGATTTAGATTTAACGTTGTAATAGTTTGGTGGTTGGTTAAATAAATAAATTGAAAATATACCCCAAAGTGTATAATATATATTCTATATATATTACCTATGAAAAATTAAACCATTGTATAACTCGTGCCGCGAATTATATAATAAAAACAGACAATCCAATAAATATTTGAGGAATATGATTCTTTACAAGTATTGTATCAAAGATGTGAGAAAATATTTGTAGTAATATAATCCGACATGTTTTCGGAACTCACCAGTTAAAAATATTTAAAATGACCTCGTATAAACGTAATCATACGTTTTTTAAAGTTACTAATTAACGTTAAACGATTTTTTGTAATAAGCTTTTACAATGATTATTAGGTTATCTCTATCTGACATCAATAAAATATAAAATAACATTTTATAAACTTATATTTCGTTTCCTCGACGGGTCGTGTCCAAAATAGTTGTCTAATTGTAAACGTATAGTTTTTCGTTCGTTGTCAAGTTATTGTATAGTTATATTTTAGTATATCTTTAAAATATAACTTAGTCTCTTTTACCGGTTTCTAGAATAATATAATTTTAGCAAAACGTTACCAATTATAAAAATATATGTATATTTCGTTATGACATTTTCGGTTATGTAAGGTTTTCCATATTCGCAAAACTCAACACTTTTCCTTTAAATTAATATATATTGATATCGTTCGTTTTTCAATATCTCAAATGCCCGCCCTATCTAAATATAATATACATATTATTACATCTAGATTAAACAAGGTAATAATGTTATATTTAATTAACCGTTTTAAACCACCAATATATATATTTATCCGGTTTTAATATTTGTTAAAACCTTATGTTATTTTCATTTATCGTCCCATGTGAATCAAACGAACCCTTATCGTTATTTATAAATACGAATACGAAAATAATAACAAGGTATTTATTTAACCAGTTTAACCACCATTTATGTCAAGATTTTATATTTATATATCCCAGTGTTTATGTTATTCGTCAAGGTATAAATCAAACAAACCCTTGTTGTTTCGCTAAGCCAAACGTCCTTTTTGTTGTCCTCTCTAAACCAAACGCACCCTTTGAGTCCCTCTTTTAAACCAATCACGCCCTATTTGGTGTTAGTAACCATAACCCAACACTCCTATTTCTGTCATAAGAACCAAACGCACCCTACTCAAGCCAACCCAAACCAAACACCCTCTTATTTGACTATAACAATTCCAAACGCACCCTAGTTGTTCTTAATCCAAACCAAACACTCCCCAATTGTGTTCCCCGTCAACCCAAGCGCACGCTCTTTGGCATTTTGCAAACCAACGCACCCGTTTGGCAATTCTGCCAAACCAAACACACCCGTTGGCTGTCCAACAGCCAAACACCCCCTTACTTTTCCATTTCAGCCAAACGCACCCCTAATCACTTATAACTAACCAAACATCCCTAGCTGCTAAACCCAACCCGACCCCGGCTGTTTTCGACAGCCAACACAACCACACCCATACCCGGCTGTTTGACAGCCATGACGACACCCCTCCCCCCGGCTGTTAATAAGCCGAACCAACAAACACACCCCCTCCTAAACCACCCTGTCAATAGCCCAAAACGCAATACCATCCCCCCCCCTTTGCGGCTTCCTATCCGAACAAACAAACACCCCTTCGTCGGTGGTGTTTTACCACCGAAACCAAACACCCCTAAACACCCCTCGGTGGTGTTATTATAACAGAAACAAATGCACCCTTTTTATAACCACACGCACCCCACGGTGGCTGTGGTGGTGGCGTGGGTTCGGTGGTGATGATAGTGGTATTAGGATGATGATGGTGAAGATGGTGCTATGATGACGATGATGATGGTGTCGGTGTGTGGTTTCGGTGGCAGTGGCGTGCGTGGTGGTGGTGACAGTGGGGCGGTGGCGCGTGGAGGAGCGAGTGAGGGAGAGTGAGTATGATGAATGGGTCGAGTCCGTGGATGAGAATCGTTTTATTTTAGGGACCGAAAACCAGCCCCGAAAAGTATTTCGCGGGCTGCGTGTGCGGTGGGCCGGATTCCTCGGCGGTCGCCGGTGGCCGGAAATAATGGAGGGGAGAGAGAATGAAGATGAGTGTGTGTGTAAATATGAGATGAAAATGAAGTGAAATGTATAAAAATTATATATATAGTAAAACTTTAAATCCTAGTACAAGATAGGATAAGTTAGGGTTAAAAAGTGTAACATTTTTATTATAGTATTGTAATAAAAAAACGGTTCGGAGACTCATTTGACACTTAACGGTCGATTCAATTATTTGAACGAAACTTGCGCCATTGTTTTCCGAATCATTTTTCTGATAAAAATGAGTATTTACTTGATAATGTTTCATAAATATTTTATAACGTTTAATAAAATATCTGTTATTCATTTTGTGAACCGGTTTCGTCTTGTCCAAAATAAAATTGGATTTCAACTCGAGTATCCGCGTTATCCGCAACGCTTTTAATTAAAATGATGACTAATTTATTTAATATTTTTATTAAATAAATACTGATAATTAAAAACAAATTTAATTGTTTTTGTGTGTCCGCGTTGTATATTGTTCGAAAAATGTTTGCGGTGCTGTTTTAGCCCTTTTCGGCTCGTTTCCAGGTCTCGGGCAAAACTGAAAAGTTGTCAGGAATGTCGTTTCACATCGAATTGCTTTAGGGTCCGAGCCGTGAAAACGTGATTTAGATGGTTGTTCTTGTAAGTCAATCCAGACCTAAAAGTCAAAGGGGTAAAATAGTTATCTAAAAATCCGAAAATTCTCGGATGTTACAGTACCTACCCCTTAAAGAAATCTCGTCCCGAGATTAGATTTGTGTTATCCGCTTAGTGTGTCTAAGAAAAGACTTAAGATTTACTAAACCAGTTGAACATGACGCTGATAACTTTATTCAGCAATATCTGGTGTTTCGACACCTCTTAATATACATAAATTTCGGCTAGGTTGACAAGGATATCCAATCCATTAGAATAGGTATCTTAGGGAAACATCGTTTCAAGGTTTAAAATTGATATAAACGCTTTATGAAGAAAGCCTCTTAATAGTGAACACACCAAAGGAGAATGTGTAGTCGCGTGGTTATGTCTTAAGGCAGAGTCTCGTTTCTACTATCTGTAATGTTCGATGATTCACATCAACATGGCTTATGTATGAAAGTACCCCACTTACTTGGCAGTACTTAATTCGTATCATGACTTAAATTGGTGTACTATTTGTCTGCAATGAGTAATTCAACTGAATACTATTTCGACATATGCTTATCTTGTTTAAGGTGGGTTTCATCACTTAGTTAATAAAGTTTGTACAATCTGGGACCACTCCAGGACCCAACAACAGCAACCATAACGACAATAACTATGACAAATGGTGATGGGATGCAGAGGGTGAGGACCCTCCGAGAAACAATATCCCCAGAATAAAGTTCAATAAATGAGAGGAGCTCGCGAGAGAGCTTATGCGATAGACGGCGGATTATGGTACTCAGTCGTTAGTTCGAGGATGAATCAACTCCATTAGTTCAAGTGTGTAACAAGTCTGTTGGTTCTACGAACAGTTCATGATTGCGAGGATTGGCAACGGCAAGAGTAATAACTCAAGAATGAGATAAGGTAGTTCCAAGCGAGGTCTTAAGATTCTGCTGAGTAGTAAGACACGATTGTGTTTCTAGACCTTTTAAAGAATTTCGGTGATGATTGAGTTCAGGTTCTTACTCGTCTCATATCGGATACCATTAAGCCCACTCATTTATAATTCATTATTTGCATAAAGAAGCGTCCTAATTTATGTAAATAGTGAATTGATAAACTTATGGTTCAGCGATTTACAATTTATTTATTTAAATGAAAAGGCGTCTCAATCCTTTCAAATAAATAGATTATAAATCATCCTACTTAATAATTCCCGATGCAATACGCGTACTCACATAACCTTCAAGGTGATGGATGACATGACGATGCATGTGCTCTAATGAGTATGGGGCGAGTGTTTTAAAACTCGTCTTTGGAAGCTGGGAGTAAAAACTGCCAAGCGAGATCAACATAGAGTTCAAGATAGTTATTGAGTACTCGGTTAGAGTAAATAAGGTAAAGATCTCTATGAACGAATCAGCATAGCGATTATCATATCAATCTTCCTATTACAAGTCCCGCCCATACAAGACTTGCAATACTTAGATTCATACATAATCCCATGTGCGCAAAAAGAACGTGACGGGTTTTGTTACTTAACCATTACCATATCCAATCCTTCTATATTTACAAGTCCCGCCATACAAGACTTGTAAGACCTTTAGATTCATACCCGAATTCCATGTAAACAAAATTATGACGGTCTCCGTGTAATACTATATTGTATAAAGCTATGAAGAAAATGATATTCTTAGAGACCATTGTTTAACTTACAATGTCTGAGAACGAAGTGAGACCATTGTGCAACTCACAATGTCTGACGAGTAGAATGAGACCATTGTTTAACTTACAATGTCTGAGAACGAAGTGAGACCATTGTGCAACTCACAATGTCTGACGAGTAGAATGAGACCATTGTGCAACCCACAATGTCTTAAAATATTCTGGTATTTATATAATAACTCTTATATAAATAAGCATTTACGATATCGCGAAAGGAATGCAAGCATTATATATATTATATATATGTATGTCACGTAAGCCATTAATGCAGCACGTAAAATAAGGCCACATAAAGCAAGTAGCGTGTATGCACTTTGAAAATGTTTGATGTGATGCAATGTTTGTGAAAACGGTTATAGTCTAGGGTAAAATATGCAACCTAGTTCTCTATAACCAGTGCTCTGATACCAATCTGTAACACCCTCAAAAATATGTGTCGCAGCGGAAGTACGTTCGGGGGGGGAGGGGGAGGGGGGGGTTATTCATAATACACAGGCTAGATACAAGATAGAACGCCCTCTAATGTGTCGTTTGAAAATAATTCGTTGATTTCCTTGAAATTGATTAACTTTGTCCCATCAATTGCATCACCATTGAAAAAACTTGAAGTGTATAGGATCCAATGCAACTTCAAGTAAGCCAAGGGTATCTATATCACCTGAGAAAAACATGTTAAAAACGGTCAAATAAAGTTGGTGAGTTCATTGATTTGTTTTAATATAAATGCCGAAACCAAGTTCTGTCAAGTGTGTTGACCATTTAAAATCCTTAAATGTCCTTCCAAAATGTATGTATGATCTTTAGAAATCAAATAGTTGTAAAGTATGCATGACCATTTAAATCCCTAAATAGTCACAAAAATGTACGTATGAACGTTGTACCGCAATTGTTCAAAGCATGTAAGATATTTATATATATATATATATATATATATATATATATATATATATATATATATATATATATATATATATTAGAAAAATGTTTCAAGTATGTATGGCCACTTTATTCAAGGACAGTAAAATATCATGTGAGTATAAAAACAATGAGTACGTTTACTATAAGCTCATGAAAATGACTGCGCTTAACAGAAATAATAGCCATGTGCTTACACCGATGTCCCCACCTGGACACCTCAGTATGGAATTACTTTGACATTTGCCATACACGGATGCACCACTTGGGACACCCTCAGCGCATTGAATTATTTTATGTATGCCTACACCGGATGCCCCCACCTGGACACCCTCAGCATTGAATTACTTTACATGTGCCTACACCGGATGCCCCCACCTGGACACCCTCAGCATTGAATTATTTTACGTGTGCCTACACCGGATGCCCCCACCTGGACACCCTCAGCATTGAATTACTTTACGTGTGCCTACACCGGATGCCCCCACCTGGACACCCTCAGCATTGAATCACTTTATAACATACAACCTGAGCTAATCCGTAATCATAAAAGTATAGTATGTGTTTACGTTCAAAAACTAAACCAAGTATTGTATCTCCTCGCGAGATGTATAAATGAGTATATAAACCAAACAGGTAATCAACCATACAAATGCATTTGTAAACAAGCATGTATCCCCCTCGCGGGTTTATAAACATTTCAAAGATTGAAAAGCGAGGTTATGAAACTCACCTCGATGTTGAAGAACGATTGACAGATAGGCATCTAATATGCACAACACAACGGAAGACGAAACGGCTTGACCGAGGAGATGCAGCTTAACTTAACGGCTAAGTCCCACTAGCCTAGGATAATGTGTTTGGGTTTTCCGGTAAACGGTTACGTCAACGCGACACGTTGATAAAGTTTTAGATTTCCAAGTTGTAATAGTTTGGTGGTTGGTTAAATAAAATAAATATGAAAGTCAAACGCAAAAGTGTGTGATACTTTTACGTTATATTACATATAAATAAAATGAAACATGTATATAATTCAAATCGTGTTTAGATACAAAGAAAACAATTAGAATAAATAAAAAGTTTCGTATTGATGTTAACGATGTTTTAGGTTATCAAATTATGTTAAAACGATGTTGTACTTTTTTATCGACAATTATGATGTTATCTTCTAGTTGGACAATGATAAATATAAAATAATTTTTATAATTTATATTTTGGTTTCCTCGACGGGTGGTGTCCAAAATAGTTTCTCTTTGTAAAAGTATGTTTCGTTCGTTGCTCAGTTATCGTATAGTTAATTTTAGTTATTTTTAACAATCATAATTTAGTCCTTTTATCGGTTTCTAAAGTATTAGCAGTTTTTGTGAATCATAAATATATATAGAAAATTATATAAATTTAATCATGACTTTTCCCGTTTATATAACGTTGCCCATGTTTATAAAATCTAATATTTTTCCACTTTTCCAACAATGTTGCAATACTCACGTGTTTCAATTTATATATATATATATAAATGTATATATATTTATATATATAAATGTAAAGAAAAATGAGTAAAACCAAACACGCCCTTAAGGTTGTTAAACAACAAAAATAATAGTTAACACATTTATTTAACCATTTAACCACCATTTGATTCGGATTTAATATCTTGATATATTTTTATTAGTCAATTTTAATTTATTACCAAAACGCACCCTTGTGGTCTTTCTGCTAAACAAACGCACCCTTAGTGCGTTCCTGCACTCCAAACACGCCCCTTATGGTGAAACTGTAACCCAAACGCCCCCTATACAGTTTTTCTGCCAAAAATCACCACCCTTATCGTGCTTACTGCTACACAAACGTACCCCTATTCGGTGTTAACACAAAACAAACACCCCCTTAGGCGTTCATAAACCCAACGCACCCTAGGTGGTGTAAACCGAACCAAACGCCTCTTGGCTGATTACCACAACCAAACACACCCTATTGCTGAACCAGATCCAAACGCACCCTAGTTGTGCTTAATCCGAACCAAACACACCCTCGTGGTGTTTATTAAGAGCCAAACGCACCCTTATTGTTGCTAAATCAGAACCAACGCACCCTGTGCGTGTTATAACTAAACCAACGCACCCCATGGTTGTTTTTGAAAACCAAACGAATCCTCTATGGGTCGTTTTAAACCCAAACGCACCCCTGTACATTTTTCATAACCAAACGCGCCCTCGGCTGTTTTAATAAAACCAAAATGCACCCTAGGTGCGGTGAATAGTAAAACCATGCACCCTTGTGGTGCTTCGTGACAGCCAAACGCACCCTTTCGGGTTTAACCCGAACCCAAACGCACCCTTGTGGTTACCCTGTCAAACCAACGCACCCTCGTGGTGTTCTCGTCCGACCCGACGCACCATTGGTGCGGTTTAACCCAGAAACAAACACCCCTTGGTGCGGTTTACAGCCGAGGACAAGCACCCTCTTCGGGTCGCGACTGCAACTGAAACAACTACACCCTTGTGGCGGTTATAACCCAACCCGAACGCACCCCTTGTGATGGTGTTGACTGCCAAACGCACCTTTGTGGTGGTGGCAGCCAACCAAAACGCACCCTCTTTGGCATGAAAATCAAACGCTCCACTTTTAGTGGTTTAATACCACACACACCCTTCGGTGTTTCTGTTGGAGGGTGGTGACGAGTTGGGGATGATGATGGTGTTAATGGTGGCGGCGTGGTGAGGGTGACGGTGGGGGTAAACGTGGTGATGTGGTCGCGGTGGTTGGTGGTGTGATGTTGGTAACAGCGGGGTGGCGTGGGAGTGGTGGGCTCGCAGTGGTGATGGCGTGGCAGTGGTGGGGTGGTGGCAGCGCGTGGCGACGCGTGGTGGTGGGGATCGGGTAGATCCGTTAATGAGGAGCATTTTTGGTTTTGATCGGAAAATTCCGCCAGAAAAGTTTTCCGGCGGCGGCGGCATGGTGGTGGCCGGAATCCAGCTGCTGGCCGGTGGCGGAGGGGCGGCCGAAAATGGGAGAGAGGGTGGTGAGATATGTGTGTGTGATTTGTTATAAAAAAATGAAATGAAAAAAAAAGTATAAAAGTTCTATTTATAATAAAACTTTAAAAATAAATGACAAGTTAATAATAGTTGAGGGTTACTTGTGTAAATATCTAATGTAGTTTTTATAACTTCTGATTCGGGACTCGTTTGAACTAGTTAACGGTCGATTCAACGCACGAAACTTGCGCCATTGTTTTCCAAATCATTTTTCTGATAAAAATGAGTATTTACTTGATAATATTTCATAAATATTTTATAACATTTAATTAAAATAGCTGTATTTGTTTGTGAAACCGGTTACGGCCTTGTCTGAATAAAAAGAAAAAAAATGGATTTCAACTCGAATATTCGCGTTTTTCAACAAACGCTTTTAATTAAATTGCTAAGTTTTTTTATTAATTATTTTTTATTTAATACAACGTGATAATTAAATTATATTTAATTATTTTTGTGTTTCTAAATCTTGCGACGCGGCATTTAGTCACCTTCTGACTGTTTTTCGGTTCGGTTCAAAGCTAAAATAAAAGTGTAAGGATGTCGTTTTACATCTAATTGCTTTCGAGGTACGAATCGTGAAAACGTGATTAGTTGGTTCGTTTTTGATAAATCAACTATGAATTATAAAATATATCCTTTTTCGTTTTCGATATCAAATAAGTTTAAAAATTAACTTTGTTAATGAGGTGTGTAAAATAATACACTTATTATTGAAATATGTTCCGAAAATTTTACCAGTTATGCGGTAATCGTTTTTATGTGACAATAAAAGACCAAAAGTAAAAAAAAGTCAAGTCAGACTTGAAGAGTCAAAGGTTAAAATAGTCCTTTAAAATTTCGAAAATTCTCGGATGTTACAAAAACTCTGATGAATAAATGAATGATAAATAAAAAATTTCCAATACAGTCTCTTTACGATTCGTTTTCTATTGATTTATGTCTGCTGTACTATTGAAAGTAATACCTTAGATTAGCTTCCCGCGCTAATATTTGTCACAATGGGGGTGATACAGTTGGTATCAAGAGCCACGGATATAGAGACAGGTGTTGATCCCACTCTCAATGGCATCTTTCTAGCTGTTAAGGGTGGTAGCTAATACTGGATAGATCCTAAACTAAACGACAAGCGAAACAAATGACTATGAACATATATGTTTATGTGAACTAACTTATTACTGCTAAGAAAGAACAATGAATAAAACAGAACTTTGAATTAAAACAGAACTTTCTATACACCAAGGAAACCCTAATGGGTTCATAAAACGCGTTAAGTGATCATGCATATATATTCCTAATATATCTCATGCATATCACTTAAGCAGTACTATCTATATATGCTAGCAGTACTAATTTACTACTAACAGTTCTAACTCTACTACCAGTATTAACATATATACCGGCAATACTAACTATTTACAACTAACAGTATTAACTACTTAGTCTATTTTCTTGAACCTTTAGCATTCTTCACCAACAGCACTAAGTAGAACTAGCAGTAGTAACTTGTATAAGTAGCAGCACTAAGTTGTAAAACTTTGAACCTAAACAATCTTCCCCTAAAACATGATGTTTATTGTTTACCTTCAATGTTTCTTAGTTTGAGCTTCTGAACATAGGAGGATGTATCCAAACACACTGTACTTTTAATCTGCTCATTGATGAACTTGAACTCTTTGTTACTCTGTAAACTTGATAATTCTTTAGCTTCTAGGACTTTGTATCATCATAACATTTACAGCAACTCAACAACACATCAAATTCCAAACTAGTTGGCATTGTTGTTTTTGGCAAACTACAAATTTTTCTTAAAATAACAAAACAGCCTATAAACGGATTTGTTATTTCTTTACCATAGGTTTGCTCTGGAATAGCCAATGCTCATTGCAATAACATGGTGCATTGATAACATATTAGGTTTGAGTAAACTATTAACTTATCAACGGATTTGGAGATGTCTTTACCAAGAGCGTTTGCTTTGGACTAGCCAATCTCTTTACTGTTAAAGCATGGTGAGTTAGAAACCTATATAGTTTTGGCAAACTATCAGCATTAACGGGATTGAGAAAGTCTTTTACCAGAAGTGTTTTGCTTCTGGACTTAGCCAGTTCTTGATGTCTGTTAGACATGGTGAACTGATGACCATTTGTTGTATGGTAATGAAACCAACACTTAAAGATCCTTCTCACTTCCATCATGGCTTCCATATTCATCCTTTCAATCTTAGTACTGTCAGTACTAAGTTTTGGCCTGACAGTACTAAGTTTTGGCCTACTAGTATTAACCTCTCAATCCTCATCCAAAGATCATAATGAACCTTAACATCATTTTCCAACAAATCAAACTACCATTTTGCCTCCCCTGAACTATTGCAGCTATAGGTTGATCATTCCAATGTTAACAATTAAGAATTCAAATATGTAACATCAAAAGCCTTTGGTTAAAGTCAGCCACATTATCCATGAGTGTGAATCTTAAGCACCTGGATATGCTTTTCTCATAAGCATCCCTAATGAAGTGGTGCCTTACTCTCAATATGCTTGTTTTTGTAGAGAAACTACTGGATTCTTTTCAATGCAATTGTGCTTTCATTATCATGTAGTTCTTTGTGTTCTTAAAAATGAAGCCATAGTCTACATTTGATTCTGAAATCATAATATTTGCCCATAACAGTTGGCAGCAGAACTACTCACCTCGGTAGCTAAAAGTAGCCACATTTGTCTGCTTCTTGCCATGCCATGAAATAAAGTCTCCTGCCAAGAAATTGACAACCTCTGTTTGTGGATTTCCTGTCAAGATTTGCTCCAGCATAATCACTATACGGAGTAAGCTTCCAGGTCAAATGATGACACTCTAGGATACCAAAGGCCTAGTTTGGGTTTGCCTTTGAGGTACCTAAAGATCCTCTTCATAGCATGAAGATGTGAGGTCTTTGGAGTTACCTGAAACCTAGAACAAGCACAGACTGCAAACATAATATCAGGCCTAGAAGCAGTCAAGTACATTAAAGAGCCAATCATGGATCTATAAAGATGTACATCCACATCAGCAGCTTCTTCATCCTTGGTCAAAGGCTTTTGGGTCTCAATTGGAGTACTGGCAGTCTTCACACTAGCAAAATCAAACTTCTTTAGGATCTCTGCAACATACTTATCCTGACTTATGAAAATACCATCTTCTTTCTGTTTGACTTGTAATCCAAGAAAAATGTGAGGTCTCCCATGAATCATCTGAAATCTGCTCTTCATGAATGCCTCAAATTCAATCACACCAAGACCTCTTTGTAGGAACCAAAAATAATATACAGTCAACATAAAACCTTGCACCAACATGATACATTCTTGTCCTTTCTTGTTGAAAAGAGTCTTGTCATTGGTTCCTCTTCCGTATCACACTCTCTCAACAAGGAAAGTAGATCAAAGTAGCATTACCCGGTCTCTAGGAGCTTGGTGTAAACCATACAAAGCTTTTACAACTTTGTAGACCTTCTTAGGGAACTTAGGATCTACAAAACCTAGAGGTTGAGACACATACACTTTCTCATCAATTGTGCCATATAACAAGGAACTCTTCACATCCATTTAATAAATTATGAATCCCATATAAGAAGCAAATGCCAAAAAGATCCTGATGGCTTCAATCTTAGCCACAGGAGCAAAAACCTCATCATAGTCTATCCCTTCCTCTTGTCTATATCCCTGGGCAACCAACCTTGCCTTATTTCTAACTACAACACCTCTTTTATCCTTCTTATTCTTGTAAACCCATTTTGTCCCAATTGCCCTCTTTCCAAAAGGCAAATCAACAAGAATCCAAACTTTCTGAATCTTGAATTGCAGCAGCTCTTCCTGCATAGCATCAACCCAACTTTTATCTTCAAGAGCTTGAGATATCTTCTTGGGTTTAATCTGAGAAAGGAAGCAAGAAAACAAACAGTGCTGGAAATCGTTGTGATTATTTCTTCTCTGCTTTTGAATATAGCTAACAAAAGCATGAGCTCCAGAAATTTTTTGTACTTTGCTCCTTGTCTGAACTACTGAGGTTGGATCTCTAAGAATTTGAATTGTTGGATAAATGGAGTGTATCCTTGATGTGGGAATAGGACTAACATTCACAGTGGTTTCTAAAATTATGTGAAGGCACGCCACTGCACCCCTCATCATCATAAGATGCATTGGTAAAAATCCATCACTTAGTGTGTCATAAAAATATCCTTCAAGTGCACGGTATTTGAGAATCATCTTGGTCATTATTGTTTAGATCAGGTCCACCAGCACTAAAAACATTTGAAGGATTGGCTGTATAAATTGGTGTGCTAACATTATTAACTGTGTTAGTACTGGTAGCTTAGGCAGCTCCAGCTTGAAGATGTATAAATCATCAGTACATTAGCAGGCCTCCTTTCTATAAGCTTTCAGCTGCATCATTAGCTCTTTTATTGTCTTTTATGCCTTTCACGCTCTTCCAAAAAGGCTTGAGTCCTCCTGCCCCCCCCCCCCCCCCCACCCCCCTCCCCCCTCCCCACCCCCTCCCCCCCCCCCCCCTCCCCCCCCCCCCCCCCCATGATATTTTGGCTCCTTATTTGTCTTTAGACCAATTATCCATTAGGCTTTTCATTCATTCTTTTCTTTGAGCTCTTGACTGTTGAAGTTTAAAGAAAGCCCATATGGCAGTACAATGTATTCTTGAGAGGTTCAACTTCCATTTCAGGAGTTTCATTTCTTTATCTGCATCAAGATTATCTTGTGTACTGCACTTTGATTAGCTTCCTTTTCGGACTGCAGTTTTGTTAGCTTTATTTTCTGCCGTGATCTAGGCTGATAGTGTCATTGAATCAGTTAAATAATCAAGACTCAACAAGCCAATATTAGGTCTTCCATGCAGAATATTAGGTTTATTTTCTAAAAAGTTATATTGCAGGTTTTCGTCAACCTCTTGGTTTTCAGTTGTATACCCTAAAAAGCTTGCTATTTAGAGATTACCAACTAAAACCCTTCATCTGGACTTTTCTTCAAACTTGCCTGGTGCTCTTGTGTCCTTGTATTCAAGATAGTCCACTTAGCACCCAAAAGGTCTTATTATAGCTTATGATGTATTTTACCAGTTATTAGTTACATAAGGTGTCTTGTTTTGAGGCTTGGTCACTAACACCCTATTAAGGACATAGTAAGCAGTACTAACTGCTTCAGCCCAAAAAGTGTTAGGTAAAAATAAATCTGCTAGCATTATTCTAGCAGCCTTAATTAGGGTCCTGTTCTTCCTCTCAGAACTCTATTTTGTTGTGGCAGTTCTGGCATTACTGTATTACCTCTTGATCCCTTTGACCCACATAATTCATAATGACCTGTTCTTGAATTCTGTCCATTCTCACATCTAAATAGTTTAACTTTTTGATTTAATTGGTTCTCAATTATCTTATAAAGTCCGTAAAGAATTATACTAGTCTCATCTTTGTCTTAAAAGAACACCCAACTAAACCTGCTAAAATCATCAGTGATAACAAGGCAATAAGTCTTATGCTTTTGGCTCTTAAGATCGTGGGTGCCAAATAAGTCCATATGTAAAAGCTGTAAGGGCGGTGAATATTAGAGCTACTAATTTGGCCTTACAGAGGCTTTGTGTGGCTTTCCTTTCTCGACACGCAACACAGGTGTGGTCTTTTGAAAAATCTGTTGAAGGTAAACCTTGACACGGTTTTCCCTTCACAAGGATGTTTAAGTTTTTAAAGTTAAATGACCCAACCTCCCTATGCCATTTGTTAGATTCATCAACTATGACCTTTGCAATCAACAAAGGCAAAACCTCGAGTAGGGTACAAGGTTCTTAGGTAGAAATGTACATATTGTTTTGGTCTCGGGGACTCTAAGAATACTTGGATTTTCCTCAGGCAACTTAAAGTCAGGGGACAATACAAGGACATTCAATGTGTCTGTGAAGAGAACTTGTTATTCTTGTCACACAATGTGACACAGAAATAGATTAAAATGTTGTATTTCTTTCACCAAAGCACACATCCTCAAAATCTAACTTTCTAGTTTTTATTTTTCCTTAACCAGATATATAACCTTTACTACCTCCAAAAGTAACAGGGCCACCATTATAGTCTTGATATTCAACAAGGTAGGCTTTATTCTCAGTCATGTGCCTGGAACATCCACTATCAACAATTCATTTGTTCTTTAATGTCTTTTTGTGGATCCATCCTGCACATCTCAAATAAGGTAAATTAGTTTTGTTTGGGACCAAGCCATTACTAACTTGGGTCTGCCTAGTGGATCTTTAAAATTAACATGTTTACTATAGTTTGATCCACTATTGTATTTGGAGACTTTGGTCTAATAGTGTCTTTTAGGTCTCTAATTACAACCTGCTGAAGCTTTAACAGCAATTTCCCTATAGCCCCTAACAACACTAACTGTTTTGTCCCCAACAATATTTACTTTATGATTTGTAAAATTTGCTTTTGGTGCTGTTGATTTATTAAATGGCCTTCTAATAGGTGAATGAGACTTATAAAAGTTATTTCTTTGTTTGATTTCATTCACAATGGGTCTAGCGGTATTAACTTGTCTAGCAGTACTAGCTTTTGCTGCTTGACTAGAAGGATTTTGTCTAGCAGTATTAACAGGAAATATGCCAGTTTTAGTTAGTACTGCTTTTGGAACAAACTTGTTTTGGTGATTCAGTCTTTGCACATTGTTCCATACTAGTTCATTCTCCCCCTAGACCAGTACCTAACCTTCTTTTTGTTCAATTCAACCTATTGAGCATTCTTTTCTCTTGAAAGTACCTACTCTAAAAGGATTGCTAATCTGCCCACATACAAAACATGCCTTTTTAGTAAATCCACATCCCAAACCCTGCCTTTTGGACATTGATAACCATCTAGTCTCTATTGCAACTTTTAGGACTTAGGACTATATGGTTTTGTTCTTTAACAGTTTTCTAGGAGTTTTACATGCTTAAACATATTAACAAAAGCAAAATAGGTTTTTCATGTCTTTGAAAAGGGTTTAATCACATATTCTATCATCACTATCTGAACTCATACTCCTCCAATGATAGGAGCTTCAGACCAAACTTTAGGTTGGACTAACAACTTTGGGTTTTAACTACAACTGGTTCAGGGCACAGATTAAGTTGTTTCTACACTGGAATCTGGTTTCACAAGAGTCAAATCACTAGTCTCTTCTAGCATCAGATTCACTAGTTCTTGCGACTGTTTTGGACCATATGTAAAATTTGACTCATCTATTCCAAAATCAGATTTAGGAGGCATGTAGTTTCCTGTCATTGGAGGAGGAACTGCATGCATTCCTTCAATATTTGCAAATCTATCATACACAGGACTTTCTTCTACATCACTTGACCTACTATCAAATACACTTTCAAGAACTTCTTTTTCATAATTTAAGACACCTTTATGTATTTGATTTCCATACCCAGCAAAGATTTATTCCCTTGTATCCTTTGGACTATTTAGCAGTTTCCTAAGGCCTTTAGAAAGAACTTTGAATTCTTCAAGTTTGGTTTTTAGTTCATCTTTTTCTTTTACGCTTCTGCTACTAGTTTCTTATGATGTGTGAGCACATCAGTTTTATCCATCTAAAAATCATTTTTCATAACTAATTTTTTCTACCATAAGCTAATTGATTTTTCTGATGACAAACTAATTGAGCTTCTACCTTTGCTAAAGCTAGTGTATAGGCTTTTATTTCTACACTAGCATCACCAAGTTGTTCTCTTTGTTCATCATATAATTTTTTAAGTTTAGCATATGATTCCACACATTCTTTTGAACAAGATGTTACCTCAGTGTCTGAGCCTGAATTGCTGTAAGCCATCAAAGCAAAGTTCTCTTGCTCATCCTCTGCATGACCAATCCAATCAAAACTATGCTTCATCATGGTACCAAGCTTTAGGTTCTCCTGTTTTCTATGATCTATCCCATTGGTCTTTTGCTTTATATCTAGTGTTCCTTGCATCTCTCCTTCTGCTTTCTTGATTTACTTTTGATATGCACTCTCTAGCAAAGTGCCTTGTGTTATGGCAATTGAAGCACTCAACATTGGTCTTGTCAAAGCCAACTAGTTCCTTGGCATCAAACTGCATCCTTCTCCCTGTCTTCTTGTAAAACTTCTTCAATCTTATGGAAATCATGGCTATTTTCCATTTCAAATCCATCTCTTCTAAATCAAACTCATCAACCTGTTCAAGATCTTCATGATCCAATTGTGGACCACTTAATTGATTTGCAAAGAAGGAGTACTTAAGTTCATTAGTGTATGATGAAGAACCTTCCTTTTATGAGTTATAGCCAGAAAAATTAGAAACACAATTAGAGTACTAACAGCTTAGACTGTTGTTAGTGCTTTCAGAAGAAACAAATGCCACATTCTGTGTGCTGGAAGATGATGCAGTAGAGCCTTTAATATCTGACTCAAAGACTCTAAGGTTGTTGTAGAGATCATCGAAACTAAGAGTATCTACTCTTGGCTTGGTCCTCATTATTAAGGATACTTGGGACTAGGAAGCAGGTAAAGACCTAAGAAACTTTTGATTGGCATCTTTAAGTGGGAACACCCTGCACCATGAATCCTCCAGTTGACTAGAAGATCGGAACCTGTCATAACCTTTGTGCAATCCTTCTGAGTTGGATACAGAAAAGCTTTCAAATTGTTGCTTGAGAATGTATTTCTGCATCTTCTTAGATTCATCATTGCCACCAAATCTGGATTTGATAGCTTCCCACATTTCTTTAACATCAGTCATTTTGTGAAACTTTGCTAAATGGTCTTCTGGTATAGCCATAAGCAAGGTGGTTCTAGCTTTTCTTTCTCTTTCTCTAGCCAAAATCTCTTCAGCAGTTTTGGGAGGTAAAACCTTTATTTGTTCATTTGTATCTGTTGAGACTTGTACTGAACCATTTCCTTTTTGTATGACTTCCCATATAGGATAATCTGTATGCTCCAAGTAATGTTCCATTTTCATGGCCCATATGTCATACTCACCTTTCTTCAGAATAGGGAGTTTAATAGTTGACAGAGTGTGAGGGGCTTGTTGTGTAGGTGTAACTAGTGGTGGTGGTGGTGTGTTATCATCATGAAATTCATCTTCTCCTGCCATTGAATAGATCTGAAAGGTAAAGGTTTATAACATATTTGTTTTGATTCTTCTTACTCAGAGTTTCTCAACAAGCTCTGATACCACTTGTTGATCCCAATCTGAATAGATCTTTCTAGCCTGTTAAGGGTGGTAGCTAATCTGGATAGATCCAAACTAACTACAAGAGAAACAATGACTATGAACAATATAAGTTATGCGAAAACTAACTTATACTGCTAAGAAGAACAATGAATAAAACAGAACTTTGATTACTATTAATCTGCTAGGTTACAGATTACTAACTATGAATATTCGTAAAAACTTGTATATCTAACTAGTGCCGTAGGGTTCCTTTTATACACCAAGGAAACCCTAATGGGCTCATAAAACGCGTTAAGTGATCATGCATATATATTCCTAATATATCTCATGCATATCACTTAAGCAGTACTATCTATATATGCTAGCAGTACTAATTTACTACTAACAGTACTAACTCTACTACCAGTATTAACATATATACCGGCAATACTAACTATTTACAACTAACAGTACTAACTACTTAGTCTATTTTCTTGAACCTTTAGCATTCTTCCCAGCATTACTAAGAGAAATAGCTTGTAGTAAACTTGTATAAGTAGCAACACTAAGTGTACGAAACTTCTGAAAACCCAACACGAGGTTCAAACTAACTATAACTATTTTTCTTTTTCAGCCAAGGAAAGTCTCCGTGTCTTTACATCTCCCAAATTGTTATGGTAAAGTACCTAACTATTTATATATTATATAAATAACTTATGTTATTTACCACTGGGTTGTTAACAGAATGATGTCTTCTCCCAACCACCCTACTTCCAATATTGAGGATGCTTTTTCCTCTAACTTTTTCGGACTTACCATCCCGGCTTCCCTGGGACATTTCCCAGCTTGCACAGGGAAATAGTCTTCTGAATCTTCAAATAATTCATCTAATTTAGTTCCAATAGCTTCACCAACTCTTTCACTTTTTCATAATGACCCCTATATGAAGGTCATGCAAGCATATGATGCCATTAGTCCACCATAAGTTACTATTCCACCCCCAACTATTATGCCTCCATCTCCAGTGTTATCACTATCACCAACGTTTGATTCCCGAGATTTCTTTCCTCCCGAAGAGATTCCACCACCTAAAGACTCCAAGACAACTATTGAATCACCCATTTCAATATCTCCATCTTCATCAGCAGGATCATCATCACCGGTTAGGTCAACTACACCACCACCAGATTATCCCTTTGACGAGTCTATCTTTGCAGAGTTAGAATAACTTCATAATGGCTCTACACCACGACCACTGGGAAGTGAACCAGTCCCCGAGGAATCTAATAAGTCAGATGCTTGTTTAAGTGTTTATTCCTGGAAATCTTAAATTCCAAAAATTTTCTGTTATATCCTGCAATGTAATACCAAAGGATGTGTATTACTTTGTTAGAACTTGTATCAAAATAAGAATCCATACAATATGTCAAATGATTTCAATACCACTATGTATGAAAATTTTGACAATGACTTGTGATATCATTCTTATTTTGTGTTATCTTGTAAATGTTGATAGAATGGCTCCCAAGAGGACATCAACATCAGCATCACCACCCATGACTCAGGCTGCCATTAAGAAACAAGTTGGCTTGACTGTGTTGTCGTGGCTCTAGAAGCACAAGCTGCAACATATGGCAAGTACCCATGGCAAATGCCGACAATCCCAATAGGAATACTGGACCAAGAGAACCTCCTGTAGCAAAAAGAGGAAACTACAAAGAATTCATAAATTGTCAACCTTTCTACTTCAATGGCACGGAAGGAGCTGTTAACCTCATCCGCTGGTTTGAACGGACTGAATCGGTGTTTTCTCGTAGCAAGTGTGCCGAGGAAGACAGAGTGACATTTGCTACTGGTACTCTAACCAATGATGCCTTGTCTTGGTGGAATGCATACGCCCAACCTAACGGAATAGAACAAGCCAATAGGATCACCTGGACCGAATTAAAAGAACTCTTAACCAATAAGTATTGCCCTCGAACTGAAGTCAAGAAAATGGAAGACGAATTTTACAACTTGGTTATGAAAGGAAATGATCTTAAGACTTACATTAGGAGATTCCAAGAATTAGCCGTCTTATACCCAAACATGGTAACAAATGTTGAGAAACTCGTGGAAGTCTTCATCAATGGATTACCCAGAAGTATTGAAGGAAATGTTACTGCCTCGAAGCTTTAAACTTTGGAGGAAGCCATCAACATAGCCCATAGATTAATGGATCAGATAATAAAGAATGATTCTGTGCAAGAAGCTAATGATTGTAAACGAAAGCTTAAGGATAAGGGAAACATCATCAACAACAACTATCAGAATAACTATAACAATAACAACCGTAACAATGATCACCACCAGCAGCAGAACAAGAAGCAAGAAACCTTCAGGACTTATACTGCTACCAATGGGTATACTGGGAATCGTCCCTTGTGTGAAAGATGCACCCTACATCACATAGGTCCTTGCACTGTCAAGTGTCAAACTTGCAACAAGATAGGACATCTAACCAAGAACTACAGAAATAAAAGATCAACCACTAGAAACAATCTATCCGTAACTTGTAATGCCTGTGGAAAGAAAGGACATTATGCGAATCAGTGCCCTAAAGCAAACAACAAGGCCATAAGAAAGCATACTTAGAGCCAATCTTGCTTTTGTTCACTTTAGGATTTCTACCCTAAAAACAACTATCGAGGATATTCAAGTTCATCAGAATCTTCTTCAATCTAAAAACTTCAATCATCAAGCCACAATCCTTGGCGTTTGTTACTTTTATCTAGAATTCTACTATGAGATACGTAGCATAAGTATCAACTCTTTTTAGAGTTTCATATGTAAAGCTATCTATGAAATAATAAAGTGATGATTCTGTTACATCTTGTTATCTGATGATATCAAAACTCAACATTATTTGTCAATTCCATCGATTCTATTATGTTTAAACTTTGGAATCATTTCATATACCTTTGCAACATTAAAATTATCATCCTCGATTATTTTGTGGGCGTCATACAATCAAACATCTCAATATTATCTATACCATTCATGCTCATATCATTTTTTACACATTATATATATCGTTTTTTTATGCTTAGTGTAAAGACGATTTATTATCATTCTTATTGAAATGAATTAGGCATTCTTCATTTGAATAAGGAAATTTATAAATCTTCTGAACTATGAATTTATAAATTTTAGTTACAGGAGTTAGTTGAACGCTTCTTTTTGTAAAGGTGACAAAAGATAAATAAGTAGCTTAAGTATAAAAACTTATCGTACAATACAAGTTTCTTTCATTTGTTTGTACAAACAAATTCACTTAATCATTTCATTATTACCTTCATTACCGTCATATCTGTTCATTCAAAAATCGGTATCTCGCTTGTATTAGCATCTCTCTTATATATTCATAATCTTCCTTGACATTTATCATTCCTGATTTCTGAATTCTAAATAAATTTTTTATGTTATATTTTGCAACATAATAACAAGGAAACACACAAGAATCTATGCAATGTCAAATGATTTCAATACAACTAGGTATGAAAATTTTGACAAAGACTTGTGATAGCATTCTTATTCGATGTTGATTTTTAAAGGTTAATGAATAGTGATTCTCTACGATCAGAGTAGCGCAGCAGAAGCGTGGTGGGCCCATAACCTACAAGTTCTACAAATCAAAGTATTTCATCCACCTAGGTTCTATCAGGATCTGAAGAAATTCTATTGGCTATCATCAAGAGGTGTAGTCTTGAAAATAAGTAGACGTGTGAAAGGAGGTAATTATAATTATGGTATACAACATAATTATAAATGCATCACACACGTGGACTTGTGACCTTGATTAACCTAACATAAAAATTAAATTAATGCCCAGTACCTACATCTATTCCTAAATAATACCACTATAACTTTCAACTAAACCTCGGGATGAGATTTATGTAAGGGGTGGAGACTATAACAACTTAGAATTTTCATCAACCTATTTTACTATGATCACAATTGTACGGGGAAATTTTTTGCTTTATTACATTACTTGCATTGTCAATATCTCAATATATAATGTAATTTGCATAACTAAAGTAGACGAGCTCACGGAACCTATCTATGGAAATCCTGTCTTCATATATGTCAAGCAAACATCACAATATGTCAAGTCAATATCATCATATCCTTATTACAAAGTACATTATTCCTATAATGTACCATTCGCAACGTTATATCAAAACGAGCTTTAAACCGTTATCGTATACCTCTAAACCCTAATTCCATGAAGAGTTAATATCTAAAGTGAATGTACAAGCTACTAAAGCATATATACAAGTAATATAACATTTCATTTGAAATATAAACTACCTCCAACTCAAGTACAAGTTTTCAAAGCACAATGTACAAGTCATTATGCATGACATCTAAAATAGCCGTTTTATCTCTGTTTTCATTCTAGTTTCTTCATCACCACTTGTATACAAGCTACTACACTCAATATACATTGTGTAAACCCTAATTATTCTACTCATAAGCTTTCATACATCTTTTTACACTCAAAACACAAATTCAAAACCCTAAACCCCAAAACCGAGCTAGTTTCTAAACCATGACCCGTTTCTCGATATTTTTTTAATTTTTTTTTTTTTTTCCAAATCCTATAAACCAAACAACTCTCAAATAAGTTGTAATGACTTATATTACAACATTACTAATCATATTCTATCATTATTTCATCATTTCATTTCATTCATACGCGAATTAAAACCAAGAAACCCTAAACGTAACCTAATGTGAACTATTGACCCGTTAATCATTGGCCCATTCTAAATCCAACAACTTATCAATTCTTGTTACTAAGTTTAATAACCATACCTTAGGATCATATACCATACTTATAACTCACGTATACACGAATTATAAACCTAGAAACTCAATTTGTGCCATGTGAAACTATTATTCCTCCGCGAATTATTTTTCCAATTCTTAACCTTATCTTTTACTCGAAATCACAAACCAAATACTAATGTAAAACATTAATACAAGTCCTACCCAAGTTTATATATCATTAGTAAGCCAATGCACATGAATAATAAACTAGAAAACCCTAATCGACCTAAAAGTGAACCCGCGACCTTATTTACTTAATTTCGATCCATTTTAACCCAAACCACTTGCTAACTTTCGTTAAAACTTCATCATACAAACCTTAAGATCATATTTTAATCACTTCTTGAACAATTTCTACGAAATATAAACCAAAAACTTAAGTTCGAACCCTAGATACCAAAACAGACCCGCGACCACTTTTTAGCAATTCTTACCCATTTTGAGGCCTTTCTCTTGCAAATAACTCTTGCACATGTAGGTCTAAGCTGCTTACACACCTACTAACACAAATATATTGCCTCCCTTGGTCACTAAGGAGGCCACATCACCTCTTTTTGAGTCATATCAGCCGCGGCATCCATCTAGGGTATCCACACCATCATTACTAGTTATTAGCCTTTCACAACTCATTCATTGCTTCAACCACATCTTACAACTAGGCCTCTATGTGTCAACCATCAGATCTTATGAGTTACTTATACCTCCTGGTCTCAAATAGTTATTTATAAGGAACATTATGTCGGCATTCCATTGGCACCCAACTTCCTCTTCTGTAACCCAAGTGAGCAACTTTTCTCTGCTCCATTTGATCCTAGGATCATATAAGAAGATCAAGCAAGTGAAGCTTTGAATCCTTGAAGCCCCAGAGTCGTTATTCTAGGCGTACGAAGCTAAAAGTCCCGATTCTGACCCATTTCTAAGCTATAAGCTCAAACCCAGGTACTAAATGTTCTACTTCTGCTCCTAATCTCTTATAATGTTCATATGATCCTAAATAAACTCTTGTTAAAGTTTCATAACTCAATTCATGCTCATTTTCGTTTGATCAAAACCGTTACACCCTTAACCCCTAATTTCGCGTTTATCTATTAAAAACTAAAGCCTTAGTAAGATTAAATATTGTTATAGTTTTTCCTCTTCATGCTTAAATAATGTTAAAATAACCACTTTATTGATTATTGAAGGAATTTGAACTTAAAACCCGCGCATTTACGTTTTAAAACCCTAATTTGACCTGTTTTACTTCCTAGCTTAACGAATCGTTAATTTAAACTTGCGTTATGTTAAAATCATCAATTTTTTTAGTTTATTTATTAATTATTATAATTGTTCTATTGAATGGTTTAAAATAAGCTTGATGGAAATTTGGACATGTTTTGTTTAAATATTATCCTATGCAAGGGGTATATATCGTAACTTTCAGGGAACTTATAAACTAAAAGGAACTAAATGTATCATTTTATCAAAGTTATAACTTATCAAGGGTCTTTTATGTCACTATTGTAAAGTCAAGGTTTACTTGGTATATACAAATCTTTAAAATTAGAGGTCCAAAGTCGTTAAAAGTGCAAACTCCAAGCGTATATTTTTTTTTCACTTTTCTAACTAAAGGTCTCTTAAATGTAACATTTTTAAAAGTATATAATCATGGTTTAATACCTTACAAGACATAACTTTAATTTACGCTTCTCGTGCTTAACATTCCAAATATTGATTTTAAAAACGCTTATTAAAATGATTACATCGTATCACAATACTAGGGACGCTTTCATATTAGAGGTTTCATCTTGGTAATACTTTCATAATTGAGTTTTTGGGTTAAGATTTGAAATAGTGTTCCTAGCTCCTCAAACGTTTACTGAATGACTTCTAAATTATGATGGCCCGAACGGTGATACAATAATTCCAAACTTTCCAATCAAACTCATTAGACTCTCTGAACCAAAGTTCTAGAGTACAATCTTCCTAAGACTCAACATATTTACTCAGGTTGCGTGATTTGAGTAAGCTGTTCTATTTATCATTTTACTATATCCAATCATTCCACATTTTTAAAGATTGTGATAAGATCGTCAGCTTTCATTTCAGAATATTTATTACATCTACCTATCAGGTGAGTTCATAGCCTCGCCTTTCAATCTTTTGAAACGAAACAACTCAAGAAGTTCTAAATGCCACAACTGGTGGTATTTTCCTTTATAAAACACCAAACCAAGCTTATCAACTCCTCGAAGACAAAGTCTTACTCAAGCTCGATTGGGCTAGAAACCAAAAAACAATTTCATCTCTAAAGAAAACTGTTGCTTTCGTCGATGAAGGTAGCAGTAATTCCGATACGAACAAAATTATGGCACGAATGGATGCCATGACCATGAAAATGGATGCTCAGTATAAAGAATTCCAATCTCGTTCAAAATAACCAAACCCCGATCATAACGATGATGACAAACCTATGTCTCCTAAAGAAGAAGCCAAATTTATGCAAACAGTCCATCGTACTCCTTTTTACAATGATTACCGCGACCGTGATTCTAATCGCGCTAATTGGCGTTCGAGCGAAAGAAACGAATATAGTCGAGACAACTATCAATCTAATTCTGATGATAAACCCGACCTTCAAAAACAATTAAGTGATTTGATAAAAGTTCAACACTCGACCAATTCCTTTGTCAAAGATACCTTTATGGATTTCAAAACCAAACTAGAAACAACCAAAAATCATCAATCCTTGATCCAAAATCTCGATGCTAAATTTGACAGATTAGTTGACAAGCAATCTGCTCGACCTTCTAGATCTCTTCCTAGTAACACTCAACCAAACCCAAAAGGTAGCTCATCCAAACCTTATCAACCTCCACAAGCTCGAAACGAGCATGTAAATGCCGTATTTACACGGAGTGGTAAATCTTATGACCCACCTATCAACCCAAATGATCAACCTAACGATTCTGAAAATCCTTTCAATTTCAACAGTGATGATGAAGATGAGGAACTTACACCTCAACCCAAAATTAAAGATAAAAAAACTATCAAAGAAACACCGATACCTAAACCATATAGACCAAAAACCCCATATCCTCAACGTCTTAGAAAAGAGAAAATGGAAGCCCAATATGGTAAATTCCTCGACATGATTCAAGCTGTTCAAATCAATGTGCCTCTTGTCGATGTTTTAGTAGGTATGCCAAACTATGGAAAGTTTCTTAAAGAACTCGTAATCAATAAGCACAAACTCGAACAAATCTCATCCGCTTCCCTTAGCGATGAAAGTTTCGCTATGATTCAAAACAAGGTTCCACCTAAACTTAGAGACCCTATAAGTTTTCTTATTCCATGCAACTTCAGTAAAGCTTTCTCATACAATGCTTTAGCCGACCTTGGTGCTAGCATTAATCTCATGCCATATTCCTTATACGCTAAATTATCTCTTGAAACTCTCAAACCTACTAAATTAAGCGTAAGATTAGCTGACCGATCATTCCAACACCCTATTGGAATAGCTGAAAACATGCTCGTTAAAGTTGGAAAATTCACTTTTCCTGTGGATTTTGTTATTCTCGAAATGGAAGAAGACAATAAAGTTCCTCTAATCTTAGGGAGACCTTTCCTCCATACTGATGATGCAGTAATTCGAGTTAAACAGAAACAACTCAATCTTGGAGTTAGAACTGAACGAATAACCTTCTCAATTGATTCTGCGATGAAACACTCTTATTCAAACGATGACATGTTTCAGTATTAACGTTATCGATGAAATCTTAGAAGAATATTTCTATGCTCTTCTCGATGAAGGAAGTAAAATCCTTCATTCCATCGAAGGAACTATTCTCGAAGAAAAACTCTTTGCTGAATTCGATGAATTCATAGAAATGACTGCCGATGAAAACTCTGAATTTGAATTCAACACCGAAGAACCCCCATTTGAAAAGATTACCTTTAACACTGATTATAAAATAAAGACGTCTTTTGAAGAACCTCCTTCAGATCTTGAACTCAAACCTCTTCCTGATAACTTGGAATATGTATTATTGGAAGAACCTTCTTTTCTTCCTGTAATCATATCATCCCAGCTTTCTGAGCAAAATAAAAATAAGCTCATCTCTGTTTTAAAAAGACACAAACAAGCCATTGCTTGGAAAACAACAGATATTCTGAGAATCTGTCCGTCTTTTTGTAAGCATAAAATTCAACTCCTGGAAGACAAAAAGCCAGTCGTTCAAAAACAAAGACGATTAAATCCGAATATGCAAGAAGTTGTTAAAAAGAAATCGTCAAACTTCTCGAACCTGGTATTATATATCCAATCGCCGATAGCCCTTGGGTAAGCCTCATTCAATGTGTACCCAAGAAAGGTTGTATCACAGTAGTCACAAACAAAAAAGATGAACTTGTACCAACAAGAACCATTACGGGTTGGCGAGTATGCATCGATTATCGTAAACTTAATGAAACAACCGCAAAGGACCACTTTCCATTTCCATTTATGGATCAAATGCTAGAAGGACTCGCTGGAAATAAATACTTCTGTTTCATCAATGGTTTTTCCTGATATTTTCAAATACAAATCGATCCTATGGACCAAGAAAAAACAACCTTCACATGCCCTTTCAAAACATATGCTTACAGGCGAATGCCTTTCGGTTTATGTAATGCTCCTGCTACTTTTCAAAGGTGTATGTTATCTATCTTTCATGACATGATCGAAGAATCTGTGGAAGTATTCATGGATGATTTCTCCGTCTTTGGAAACTCCTTCGATAACTGTCTCAAAACCTCGATAAAATGCTTCAACGTTGCAAAGATGCAAATCTTGTCCTTAACTGGGAACAAATGTCACTTTATGGTTATATAAGGAATTATGCTTGGACATAAAGTGTCTAGTGTAGGCCTTGAAGTTTACAAAGCCAAAATCAACATAATCTCTAAGCTTTCACCACCTACTAATGTCAAAGGCATTAGAAGTTTTCTAGGACATGTCGGTTTCTACTGACGTTTCATCAAAGACTTCTTGAAAATTACCCGTCCTCTAACCAAATTTCTTGAAAAAGATACTCCATTCAAATTCAATGACGTATGTCACAAAACATTCAATTCATTAAAAGAAAAACTCACATGTACCCCTATAATTGTAAGCCTAAACTGGAACCTTCCATTTGAGCTTATGTGTGATGCAAGTGATTTCGCAGTTGGAGCAGTCTTAGGTCAAAAAGATGGAAAACACTTTCACCCCATCTATTTTGCAAGCAAAACCCTTAATGCAGCTCAGCAAAAATATACGGTTACTGAAAAAGAACTGATGGCTGTAGTCTTTGCATTCGACAAATTCTGACCCTATCTGATATTATCCAAAATTTTTTGGGGGGGATTGTCTACACGATCTACTCAGCTTTAGACACCTGTTCAAATGCAAGATGCTTAGCCGCACTGTACTTAACGTTAGATTTGCTATGTTCAATTTTGATATCGATATATAAGACAAAAAAGGTACAGAAAATGTTGCCGCCGACCACTTTTCTTGAATTGATAATGATGAGACAAGTGATGACAGTGATGTCGATGATAACTTTCCTGGAGAAACTCTTATGGAAATAACCACTAATGACATACCATGGTTCGCAAACTTTGAAAACTATTTGGTGGGTGATGTTATACCTAAAGGGATGACGTACCAACAAAAGAACAAATTCTTCTCTAACCTCAAAAACTACTTTTAGGAAGACCCTTACCTTTTCAAAGTATGTTCAGACGGTATGATTAGACGCTGTGTCTTAGGACCAGAAACTCGTACCATTCTAAATCAATGTCACCACGGACCTATCGGTGGACATTATGGACCAAATACCACATATAAAAAAGCCATAGACTCAAGCTATACCATGAAGAAGATAGTGACCCATGGGAAGAACTCACTCCCTTATTTCTCAAAGAATGAACTCCCGAAGTATGAGTCTAGCTAATGACTCTTCTAAAAAATTAAGCGCTTCTCAAGAGGCAACCCGTACTTTATCTTAAGTGTGGAGGATTCCCTCCTCCTCTGTTTTATTTTCTAAAAAAAACCCAAAAATATTTTCTTTTTGTGTGCTTTTGTTTGTTTACTCTTATGTAGGTAATATAGATTAGACCTCGAAAATTATAGCATTTGCTCAAAGACAAGCTCTCTCAGCTACATTTCTCTATTCCCCAAGAAGTACCGTTTTCCCTTAATTTTCCTTATTTTTTATAGTTATCAGTTCTCACATTGAGGGCAATGTTCAATTAAGTGTGGAGGGGAGTCAAATAGGAAAAATTAAAAGTTAATCATATCCTTCCATGTGTGCCCTGTAATCTAGCCAAAATTTTCAACTGATATTTTATAGAAAATCTTTAAAGTCTAATATATATATGCTTTTCTTCCCAGAAACTAAAAAATGTATACTTCTTAGTAAGGCAAATGCAACCGGATTGACACTATAACTAGCACAAAACCAGTCCACTAAATTGTGAGAATTAAACCTTAAAGGATTCAGGTATCCACCTTTGATACCTAAGATAATTTTTACCATTAGCTTGTTCGAGTTAAGGTTTGAATGTAATTGCAAGTGTCTCATCCGTCGTTATGGCTGTGTATTTTTTTGTCGCCTTTTCTGGAGCATTGGTATTGGTATAAAATTATATGAGTGAGCCGATAATTTAGTAGCTTTAGAACTTATGCTCGATTATCATTTACTAGACCGCAGTGAGGTTAATTTATAAACAAAAATCGTATGATAAGAGGTGAAATAAATCCCGCATAACTCCTGTATCTGCAGCATTCAGATTTAGTGCTATCCCGCTAAAGTATCCAAAGTTGAAGAAAAATGCTCAATGAAAGAAGTTCCGTGCCTGCCTTAGTAAGCGTTTGGTATATAAAAAAAAGTTTAAAGTATAAGGCTTAATTTTGGCACAAGGAACCGATACATGTTATTCACTGATGTGTTATTAAAGCTTTAAATTTATAATACTAGTTTTATCCAATTTCCAACTAACACACGGGCAAAGTATAAACCCCCGTTTATAGTATAGGTTTAGGGTAAGACCAGGTCGTTCCACGGGATTGGGTATTCTAAAAAGAGTCGATTATATTACGAAAGGGGTAAATCTTATAGACTGTCACTATCTAAAGATTTCAAGGTACTTCAAGATATAAAATGATGTTTGTTTAGGAGAACGAGAACATATATAGATAAACTTAGATGGATAACGGTTTCAAGAATTAAAGTATAATCGATTAAAGAAACAGGTAGTTTACTAAAACGATTGTCTATTTATTATAATCAAAAATTCTTTCGGCCTTTACTTTTGATTACAAAAATGCTTTAAGTTTAATTCAAGTTAGGAAATAATAAATATAAACTTTCTTAACCAAGTTCGTTAGACATGTGGTTAAGCATTAAACCTTTTTATACTCGGGTTAATAATCATTTTGTTAGCCAATCCTCACAAGGCTGGCATCTAGTTGTCATAGACAAACAACTTGGAAATCAAGCATTTAGCCGGAGCCTTTCGACCTATATCTGGACTAGAATGATGATCAAATGACTATTAAAGAATCCGGGTATAAAAACATCAAGTTTATATTTAGTTAATTCCAAAATTCAATAGTTCATCCAAGTTTAATCCATAATTCCTGTTGGGAATTTTAAGTTACTACTGCGAGTACTACTTTACTACTGCTGGTTCAAGATTGATACTGTTGGTAATGATTGAAGAAATAGACTAAGTAGTTAGTACTGCTAGTTATATTAGTTAGTACTGCCAGTATAGTTAGTACTATTAGTTAGTTTATTAGTACTGCTAGTATAAGAAGTTAGTACTGCTTATGTGATATGCATGAGATATATTAGGAATAGATATGCATGATCACTTAAGGCGTTTTGTAAGCCCATTAGGGTTTTCCTTAGTGTATAAAAGGAACCCTACGGCATAGTTAGATATATAAATCTTTCATAGAAAACACATATCTCATAGTTAGTTATTCTGTAAACCTTGACTATATATTTGCAATCAATATATTCAAGTTTAGTATTCATTATTCTTCTTAGTATTGCAAGTTAGATTCCGCATAACTTGTAGTATTTACAATCATAGTTTCTCGTATAGTTAGTTTGGATTTATCCAGGTTAACTAAGATTTAACAAGCTAAGAAGATCTATTTATTTGGGACTTCACAAGTGGTATCAGAGCTTGTGGAGAAACTCTAAATAAGAAGAACTTTATCAGATCTAGATCTCTTCCTACAATGCATAATGTCTTGTGAAGAACCTGCAACATAAATAGCACCATTAGAATCTCCTCAAATGGTGTCTACTGTAAAACTTCCTATCCTCAAGAAGGATGAATATACCCTTTGGAGCATGAGGATGGAGCAATATCTCACTAACACAGATTATAGTTTATGGCAAGTGATCTTGAATGGTGATGGTCCTATAAAAGTAACAACTGATGAAAAAGGTGTTGAAACTGAAGTACCTCCAAAGACTGCTCAAGCACTATTACAAAGACAAAGAGAAAGAAAAATGTGGAAACCGTAGAGGGGGGTGAATACGTTTCCTCTTAAAAACTTCAAATCTTTTGTATAAATTATTTTATCACTCTCATATGGGCTACTCTCAAGAGTAGACTCGCGACGGTCGGCAATGTTGAATCTAAGATGATGCAAAAGAATGTTTTGAAGCAACAATTTGAAAACTTTTCTGTATCTGACACAGAAGGCTTAGATAAAGCATATAATAGGTTTCAAAAACCTTATCCTCGACACTCTCCTAGAAGTTCATGGTGCAGCTGTTTCTAATGAAGATGCAAATTAGAAATTTTTAAGAGCTCTACCTTCATCATGGAACAATGTAGCCTTGATTATGAGGAACAAAGATGGTATAGATGATTCAGATATTGATGATCTATACAATAACCTAAAAGTGTTTGAAGCTGATATTAATGGTTCCTCTGGATCATCTTCAAACTCTTAGAATATGGCCTTTCTCTCTGCAGAAGACACTAGCAGCAGTAATGAAATTAATAGTGCTAATGGTGTTTCTACTGCATCAGGCCATAATTCTCAGGGACAAGCCTCTTCATCATAATATACTAATGATCTAATGTTCTCATTCTTTGCTAATCAGTCAAATAGTCCACAACTGGATGATGAAGACCTAGAGCAGATTGATCATGATGATTAGGAAGAAATGGACCTTAAATATGCTTTTTATGAAGGTTAAGCGATTTTATAAGAAGACTAGAAGAAAGTTAATATTCAATGGCAAAGAACCTGTAGGTTTTGATAAAACTAAAGTTGAATGCTTTAACTGTCATAAAAGGGGCCATTTTGCAAGGGAATGTAGAGCACCAAGAAATCAAGGGAACAAGAATGGAGATGCAAGGTATAAGAGCAGGGACAACACCAGAAGGACTGTACCAGTAGAGAACTCTAATGCATTGGTTGTTCAGGACAATGCTTTGATTGTCTAAGATGGACAGGGATATGACTGGAGTTATATAGCTCAAGATGAACCAACCAAGTTTGCTCTCATGGCCTACACTTCAAACTCTAGGGTCTGACACAGAGGTACAATCTTGTTCTAAAAACTATGTGAAAACATATGAAAAACTTCAAAAATAGTTTGATGAACAACAACAAACTCTTAGTAAGGCTAATCTAGAAATTGTAGCTTATCAGTTAGGCTTAGAATTTGTAGAGGCACAGTTAGTTGTTCATCAGAAAAATGAAGTTGTCTATGAAGAAAAGATTGCAGTCTTAGAATTTGAAATTAAAGACAAAAGTAATTCTATCACTAGACTTAAAAATCAGTTAGATGAAACCTTAAGAAAAAAAGATGATTTAAAAGCTAAACTAGAACAGTTTGAAACATCTTCTAAAAACTTAAATAAACTGATTAATAGTCAAATAAGTTCTAAAGATAAAACTGGTCTAGGATATGGAGATCAATTGAATGAAAATGATTCAAGTGGTAGTGAATTGTTTAATAGTATCTTTGATAGTCGTTCAAGTGATGGAGATGACAATCAAACAAATGATAGGTTCAAAAAGGATAATGGATATCATGCTGTTCCTCCTCCTTTAACTGGGAACTACATGCCTCCACTAACTGACCTATCTTTTAGAGGATTGGATGATTCTGTTTATAGGCCTACAACAAATAAGACTAGTGCTAGTGTGTCTCTAGTTGAAACAAGTACCTCTCAAACTAGCAATACTAGTGTAGAAATGCCTAGAGTTGAATCTGTTAGGCCTAGTGGAGTTATCATTGAAGATTGGGTTAGTGATGATGAGGAAATTTTTCAATCTAATGATTTGCAAGCAACAAACAAACCTAGTTTTAAAAGGATTGAGTTTACTAATGCTAGGGATGAATCTGTTAAACCTAAACAAGCTGAAAAACCTAGCATAATCACTCAAAATCCTAAGGTAGATAAAAGAGATTGGAAAGGGAAAATGACTCAAAAACTGAGGTTAGGATTTGGGTTTACAAAGAAAGCCTGTTATGTTTGTGGCAGTTACAGCCATCTAATAAAAGACTGTGATTTTCATGAAAAAAGAATGGCTAAAAAGTCTGTTTTGAAAAATATGGGAAAGAATACTGGTCAAAGGGAAATTATACCAGTTTGGAACAGTGTAAATCATCAAATAAATTTTTTTCCATCTACAGTCTGGACAAGGATAGAAGAGCAACCTGTTAGAGCTTGCAAGAAAAAGCTCTCTAAGAGCAACAACATCAACTAGTACATTCAGACCAGTTAATACTGCTTTCCATACAAATAGAGTGAATGTTTCAAAATTAAAAACAAATGCTTTTCATAAGTCTCATTCACCTATTAGAAGGTCTTTTTATAAATCAACAGCACCAATACAGGATTCAATTAAAAAGTTGTTAATACTGTCAGAGTAAATGGTTTAATACATGTGGGGCAAACAGCCTTTAGTACTGTTAAGAACTGGGTCACTGCTGTCAGCCCAGCAGGTTGTGTTTGGAGACCAAAATGACTGATTTAAACAATGTCACCAAGACAATAGTGGGATCTGTCCCAAAAAGAGTACATTATATAGATCGCACGAGGCAGACTTAATGTCAGTATGATTGGTCCCCAAGAGACACTGACTCTCTTACTTTTGTGCAGGGAAATCCACAACAAGCTTTAAAGAACAAAGGAATATTTGACAGTGGATGTTCCAGGCACATGACAGGGAACAAAGACTTCTTTACTGACTATCAAGACATTGATGGAGGTTTTGTTGCTTTTGGTGGAAGCGCATAGGGGTTTAGATCCCCCATATGGCTTCTTCTCTTCAGATCCCGCAGTGTAAGCCATGCTGGTGTTCTGCCTCTTGTTTTCTTGTCATTGTTGTGGTTGTTGGTGGTTATCATCTTGATTTCTCTTGTTCTCTGTCTGACGTTCAGCAAAAATGCGGATTTTCTTATCCATCAGCTCAGTTGCTATTTCAATTGCCTCTTACATTGTCTTAGGCTTTGATGCTACTACACTTCCGTGGATCATGTCAGGCAAACCACTGACATATCTCTCAATCTTGTCAGACTCTTCAGGAAACATTCTAACACACAGCAATGCCAGTTCCTGAAAACGTTGGTTGTACCATTCACACGTCGGTACCTTTCACTTTTAAATTCCACAACTCAGCCTCCAGTTTCTTAATCTCGACCCTCGGGCAGTACTTGTCAGTCATCTTCTTTTTTAGGTCTGTCCAAGTCATTGCATACGCAACATCATGACCAATAGTCCTAACATGGGAGCTCTACCATGTTAGCGCACCTACGAGAAGAGTACAAGTGGAAAACTTGATTTGGTTCTCCACCGAGCAGTTGCTTATACTGAACACAGTTTCCATTTTCTCAAACCATTGAATCAATTCGACAACTCCTTCCGTGCCCTTGAAATTCAGAGGTTGGCACTTCATGAAGTCTGGGTAAGTGCACTCTCTAGCAACTCGTTCCGTCCTTCTAACACATGTTCCCGAAACATGGCTGTCAACGCCATTCGTGCTTCTGTTAGCATCATGTGCTGCCAAAGCGGCAGTAACGCCTTGGTCAATCATTTGCCTAAGCTGGCATTATGTGAGCATTTGTGGTGTGTTGTTTCTGGTTCTGTTTGACCCTCGTGACCCTTTTTGGTGCCTCAATCACAAAAATATAAAACCCGATAAATTCATAAAGCATAACCAGGACCATACATATACACAATAAGTAAAGAGATATCACAACACACAGTGAAATATACAACTGAATTGAAGTTAACAATGGTGTAGCTAAAATCGACATTCATTCATATAAATTTTTTTTTCGATTACAGACATGACATAATACCACCATTCCATATATAATTGGAAAACATACATGATTGGTTCAGATACAAAATGATCGCAACAATTAGGTTACAAGATAAAATATACAACCTAAAGCCATACTAGCCGGGAATTACCCGTAATACTTAGTAGGCTATACAAAATAACTAGCCATACCAAGATCTACGAACAGCTACTAGCCTCCTTTGGTGCATCGGGCTGTGCCGGACCTTTAGCGGGTCCCTGCTGTCTCTGAAACTCTGTCATCTGGGTCTGTAGTCTCTTCAGCAGCTTTAGTGCCTCAATGAATTGTGCCTGTCTCCTGCGGTCCGCTGCCAGCAACTCTGTAATCGCCGCCTGTCTCCTACGGTCCGCTGCTTGCAACTCTGTAATCACTGCTTGCTGACCCAATACAGTGGTACGCGGTGACATAACCTCTGAACGTGCAAGATCACTAGTGTCATTAATCATCCCCAAGCCTCTCGAGACATCCTATCCTCTCTCTCCATCAGTAGAGTTGTACGAGCATGTACACGTCTATCCCTATACAACATGTTGAGCCGACCAGCCATCAGATGTCGCTCAGTCTGCTCATCATCCAACCTCGTATAGATCTCATATGTGTCCTGTCTAACCAAGGTGGCAAACTCTGTCATCCGTCAACTCAACTATGTGTCATCAGTCACTGGTGCCCCTGGCATGTCTACCAGCATCTCATCCCAAGTGTTGGTGATCCCATAACCGATATCTCTCTCTAGATCCCGCATAATCTCCATATCCATAGTGGTAACAAAACCATAGTCCGCCCTAAAACCTCCAGGAGGTCTAGCAGTGGAGGCAGACGAGCTCTCTCCTACCTTATATCTCAGACCGAGAGCGATACCTAACCTCTTCTGAGGCGGTAAGGTAACCTCGGGTCTGTCTGCTCTACGGTCAGTAGAGAGTAGATGCAAAGGTGGTGATGAAGTATTACGATATGGTTAAGATTGGTGTCCCCGATGGTGGGGTACCTGATGGGTGTTATCTGCTCTATTTGGGAGAGTATGATATTGGCGTGAGAAATAGTAAGTAGAAGGGGCCTCGCTCTCAGCCATATCTCACAACTCTGTAGCCCAATGGATTAAGAAGCACTACAAGTAATGGTGGGGGGTGCTAATGTATGGTGGGAGATACTATAGATGTGATGAATACGTAGGTGAATATATACGGTAGTGTTTGAGAAGAATCTGAGGCCAGGTGGTGGATGACCATAGGGGAAAATGGTGATGGTGGTGAGAGGTATAACAAGAAGTCTGGCAACCTCTTATCTGAAGGAAGTGATACGGGTTCATCTGAGCTCAGATAATATCGCAGCAGTAACAGTAGTAGGATTTGGTGTGTGTGCCGCAGACTGCTTTGGTCGCAACGGCTCAGTCTCCTCAGCAGATAGGGCATGATCAACAGCTGGTAAAGCAACAGCTGTAGAGTCGGCATGAGCTGGGTGCTCCTCCTCCTCCTCATCCCCATCAATATCAACATCATCGTCATCATCGTCATCCTCGTCATCGTCCGATGACTCGTCCTCATCATCGCCATCGTCTCCTCCGTCAGCAGGATAATCGGCAGGATCCTCCTCAGGGTCCTCATCATCATCCTCCTCCAGATCCTCCTCGGGATCAGACTCAGGAACATAGCCTGGTGAATCAGCAGTGGGTGAGACAGCAGCAGGCAGTGGTTGATCCTCAGCTGGGAGTACATCGCCCTCCGGTGGCATAAACTCTGGATAAACAGGCTCTGGAATAAACTCTGGTGAAGGTGGGTACTCAGGACCCGACACATAATCAGGAGATTGCGGGGATTGAAAAGCAGCTACCACATATACATATGGATCCTCTGGCATCACGGGTGGTCCATCGACTCCCGGAGATCCGATGTCTGACAAACCTCCAAATGGACTGGATACATCAGTGTATGTAACCGTGGAATCCTCAGAATTCGACATGACAGTATTTGAAAATCCAAAATAGCTTATATTAGTATTTTATATAAGACTCTTATAGTAATATACATTTATATCATAACATGCATATCAATCAAGAAATGCACTATCTAACCAACATAAAGCAACACTAGTGTTGTAATTATGTAAGTTATGTATGTATGTATGTACCATGAAAATCCTTTTGTATGAATGCAATGTTTGAAAATGGTTATAGTCCAGCAAAAATATTTGACCTGGTCTCTATAACCTTGGCTCTTGATACCAATTTGTAACACCCCCAAAATGGATCGCAGCGGAATATGGGTTGGGAGTGGTACTTTCATATATCAAAATAACACAAAATATATAAGAACGACAAAAAAACGTTTAAGCCAATACAAAAGAATTTAGCAAGTATTTGTTACAAAAGCCTAAAGCTTCACTTGTTCAAAGTATATATACAAAGATTCTAGTCCATAACAAATGTTTCCCAAAATGTAATGCAACCAAATCTTTACGATGCATGACTTCCTAATAACTACCCCATTTATCCCTTGTCTTGTACCTTACTGATCTCCTAAGAAAACATTGCTTAAAATGTCAACATATTGTTGAGTGAATTCATAGGTTTATAAAATGTATAATGTAGGACCGCAAGATTTCCCCATGATAATGCAACATATGCAAACATCATAAAATGTAATTACGTTTTCCTAAGCTCATGACACTGAAGCTCGACATTATAATTGCCAATAAAAATTGCCAACTTTCCCGCGATGAATTGTTCTTAACCGCAACACCTATGTCCCGACATGGTAAACTTCGTTGCCGGCAAACAGAACAGTGAAGCATGACTCACCCGAACAGGGATGTCAATCCCAAATAGATCTATTTATAACATTCGCGCTCACAACAGTAATTGACAGTTCATGATAATGGGCTCAGATGGGTTATCGCTACTTAGGCAAACACGTAATCGTAATGTGAAATGTCCACTTGCGTCCAATTATAAAACATGCATATGTTTCTCACCCCAAAACTTTAAATCATTAAATTGTGAAAACTTGGGCTATGAACTCACTTGAGTAAAAATGAATAGTCAGTATATCACAGAAAATGCATCAGATAAACGCCGAATGCAACCTAATTAATTATAGGCCGTATAAGTACTAAGCATTTTGAATAACTACTACCATATATAATTCTATATAGTTACATCACATCTAATGCGTCAGTTAATCGTATTTATAAAGTTAAAACGTTTATAAATATTTCCTTAGTAAAAACGACGTAACTTTATCGTTTTAAGCCCGTTTCTTACGTTTCTTATGTCCACGCTTTCGTATTAAGACGAGTTATCAAAAATAATATTTTCAATCTTTTAGTCCCCTGAGAACATTGGTTTTTCCTGTCATGACAGTTATAAATTTATTTTTAATAGATTTAGTTATCGTAAATCCCTAAATGTCGTATCTTATTCGTTAACTCTGTTTAGTGAATTCTATTGAGCAAGCTTTGTAATTAAAATTTTATCAAGGTTAAATGTTTTTCAAAATGTTCATCTCTGAGATGAACAGTAACTTTTATAAAAATAGTTTTATAAAAGTTTTTATTGTCGTAAACTCGCGTAATTCATAACTCCTTCGTTATTAATCATAAAATTATGATCCTTATTGTTTTGAAATCCTAAAATTATGTACTAACTGATAAAATATGTTTATATTTTCATTAGATGTGAATAGTAATTGGTTTTTATAAAATTTCTTTTATAAACGCGTTTAATTAACGTATAAACTAAAATTAGCGTCTCTCCTTTGTAAAAATCGTTTAATTTCGAGTATCACTAACATGCCCACGATAAGTCTAGTGACACTAGTATTTTATAAAATCATAACATATATACTTAAAAATTCGAATTCTAAAGTCCCTTTTTGCTATTTTCTCAAAATAAGTTATTAAGTTGTTTATATAAACTTTAGTTTTTACCACTTTGTTACAATTCGCAATACAACCCTTATTATCAACATGTTTCTTACACCCTAGGGTTCCTTAGGCCATGAATCCCAATTTTGTCTAAGAAATCACAATATCCATTAGTTTTTCATACTCATTTTGTTTCAAGAACTTCTAATATATACATTTTAGTAACTTATTTATATAAACTATTATAAACATACAGCCATGACCTTGTACATCACTTATACATCCATTAAAACAATGATATGAACATTAATACTACATATAAATAAGTCACTCAAATCATAAACAATGTAAAAAATCCATTTTACAAGTAAATACGTCCATAATGGTGATTAACTATACATACATTATCTATGCATAAAAACATGAAAGGAAGAGATTAAGAGTTTTAGTAACCTTTAATATGAGTTTGTGATGAAGACAAAGAAATGCTAAACCCTGTTTATGAAACCAACCCAAGTCTTACAACACTTGAAAACCGTAAAACTAAATTCAAACCATATTCTTGGGATTCTTGCTTGATTAACCCTTGTAAACCTTAAAGCAAACCTTCTAATCACCTTAGGTTATCTTAGATATCATGTAAGAACACTTGGAAATGTTGTATGGATGGTTTAGGTTATGGATGTTTGGCCGTGGCCTATGTAGAGAGAAAAGAGAGGATTTTGGTTTTTTCCACTAAGAATAAGATTTATGTGTTTACTTCTAGTTTAGGCATTATATACTTCAAGACTAAGTCAAAGAGACATATATAGGATTTCTAGGGATAGTTGGTCAAGTACTATTAGGGCAAGTATGAAAATATCTAGTGGTTCCCTAAATAAGAGATCATCTCATGAATTCTAGGAAGTGTGATTGAATTTAGATATTATCTTTGTATTCCTAGCTCTATATCCTGCCATATAGGTATATATGTGGTAATATTTTGTAAATTTTGGGTATTGGGTGCAATTGTGGGTATTTGTTGAAGCGTAGAAAAGTTTTGGTGGTTTTGGGAATGCCTAAACGTATTTTATCGTGAAACGCAACCAATTTACGTAACCAATAAAAATAAAATGAACGAAGTTAATAATTATCCTCAAAATAATTACTTAACACTTGCTTGATGTAAACATTTAATTGTTTGATGCCCGTTTACATTAAATGATAATTTTTAGCTTACGCGATTTAAAAGCAAACGCGTACAATACTAAAAATAAATAGTGAATATATTTACGTCGTAAATGACCTTAAAACATGGGGTGTTATAGTCTCCCCCCGTTAAATGAGCCTTTTCCTCAAGGCTTAAGACGCGGCACTTGACGACGGTGCGGTCTTTGTGAAGAGATGTGGATATTTCTTCCTGAATTGGTCTTCACGTTCCCTAGTGAACTTAGGACCTCTCTTGGAGTTCCATCGAACCTTGATTATTGGAATGTGGCTTCGCTTTAACCATTTAACTTTACGCTCCATGATTTCTACTGGTTCCTCGACAAAATGAAGCTTGTCATTAAAGTGAAGTCCATCTAACGGAACAGCTAATGGTTCGTCGGCATAACACTTCTTCAAATTGGATACATAAACGTATTGTGAACCCTGCTCAGCTCTTGCGGAAGCTCAAGCTTGTAAGCAGCGGATCTAACCTGTTCCAACACTTGAAAATTCCAACATATCTGGGGTTTAACTTCCCCCGTTTGCCAAAATGTATGACCCCTTTCCAAGGCGAAACCTTAAGCATAACCTTATCTCCAACTTGAAATTCCATCGGCTTACGCTTTAAATCGGCGTAACTCTTTTGTCTATCACGGGCGGCTTGCATTCTTTGC
>BQNB010018325.1:0-64768 GCA_026074375.1 Tanacetum coccineum
GTCCAATGAAATTTCCTAAGAACTTCCAAGCTTCTTCTCGTCAAATATAACATGTAATCAAAGACAAAGACAACTACACCAAGCATAAAATCGGCGGGATAGATATAAATACAACGAGAGTTTAGGGTTTGACTCTATGAAAGCAGTATAGATAGGATGAGAGTAATGATGTAATCATAGGTTTATGCAGGTTTGCAGCAAAATTACAAATTTTAAATATTGCACATTTTATTTTTCAGAAATACTAAAAAAATTCAAATTTTTACATTCCTAGAGACGCGACGTCGTCGGGTGTTAATCTTGACGCCGTCTCCAGGGTCTGTAAAAATTTCTTCTTCGTTTTTAATGAGAAACTTCCTGTACGCAATTTTATTAGTTAAATCTAAAGAAAGCACTGCATAAAAACCTGGACTTACTCATTACAATCATATGACTCGAAACAAACGCGAATTAATCTAAACAATTTATTTTAAATGTTTGAATTTGGTTCTTAAAAACCGGATATATTCCCCTACACTTATTTTGTTGCAAAATACCTTTTATTGCAAATAAGACGAAGTTATAAACAAATAAAGCATGATTACAAAATTCATTCAAACATAATAAAATAAACAATAAAAAATTAAAACACATGACACTCCTAAGTGCGGGAAAAATAAACATTGGGTTGCCTTACAAGAAGTACTTTTCTTTATTTATGAGTCTTGTAGCTAGACTCAAAGTCACACGTTCTTACGTGACCTCTCCTTCATCATCCATTCCAGTCACGTATTCGGGTCCAATCTCTAGGCATTCTTTGTAAAATCCTAATATTTTGCTCATTACGTACTCCACTCCTTTTCTCTTGTCCTCCTCGTTACTAAGGTAGACCGATTTCGTGTGCTCTTTTTCTAAGTCCGATAATGAATTGTATTGTTCAATCTTTTTGGGCATTTTATAAGCAACTTCATCGGTTCCTTTTGTGAACCTTACTACTCCTTCGAGTGGGTCATGAGTCATGTTGGATATTTCAATGAAAGGTTTTCCTAGCACTACTTGTGAGAGCCTAGGGTCAATGATTGAGCTGATATCTTCAACAATCATGAATTCCGTGACATAAGTGAAATTCCCTACAAAAACATGCATTCCCTTAATCCTTCTCGTGAAATTGCTAACTCCTCTATTCGAATTTTCCCTAGGGTCGAGTTTTCTTCTCATGATCCAATTATACATCTATCGGGTCATGATATTTAGAGGGGAGTTAAGATCGATGTAGGCTTTCTCCACATGCACATGTCCAATGTTGCATGGTATTTTAAGGTTTGATGGACATTCTTCCGTAATGATAGGGTTTCTTAGGAATATCGAGGGGATGGGGCCACACATGAGATATTTGTGATATGCAAGCTTGCTTCGAGTTGGGAATATGTCAAAATATTCCACCTCCAATCCTCCTACTTCGAGCCCCTCCTGATGTCTGAAGGCTATTCTTTTGTGGTATAATACCATTTATTATAAGATCTGAATATTTGTTTTTGTTTTATCTCTATTGCTTCTTTATCGTTGTATGCTTGTTTGTTTATAATTCTATACTTGTTTACGTGCTTTTGTATGCTGATCCTATCATTTCAATGGATCTAGTGATACGTGTCAAAGTAATCTAGATGCCAGGAGACCTCCTAGCTCTCCATATAGTAATTTATACATCTAGAATCATAGGATCACAAATATTGTCCTTTTAAAATCGTGCTAAGGATACGCTTCTAGCTTAACTAGTTAACGGAAATTGCCTTTCGGTTATTGAACATTTTGAACAGTAGGTGAATCTAGATAATTAACAATTAATGTTTTATTCCATTGGATAGTTGGACAAAGTGGGAATACTAGGTTTAAATTGCCATTAAGCAGTATAGTAGGTAACGTCTCTATGAGCTAGGGTTTAACAAGAATCACTATTGCTTTTAATCTATAGATAGATTATAATTAGGTAAATAAGGATGCTTTCTGCGGATGCTTTAATTATGACAGAATTAATGTGTCTAGGTTCTTTTGGTATGAAGTCCCGTCCTTGTATAAGAGGATTTGCATCTTCGAGATATGTAATCATTGCACTGATTAAACAACCAATTCTAATGATCTATGATGGCTCATATTGTTTTCTATATCATAAGGCTTGTCCGCTCTTTTATATTCTGTTCAAAATTTGCTATGCGTGGTGTTAAAAGTGCCTTGACTTGATTGTAGTCACCTAACCAAACCCGTTGCAGTCTCTCAAGGTGGAAAACCCCTTTTCACTGTTAGAATTAGGGTTTATATACTAAACTATCAGTATTAGCATTGGTTTGATTAGGATTAGAATTAACTTAGATTAGATTAAACCAAGATTAAATAAATTAAGATGATTGAACCTCGCTTCAAAGTGTTCGTTATACACTACTTACCACAAATAACTGACTACCGATCGGGTACACTGACCATTAAAAGTGTTGTTTCTTTTTGTTAAAGTCACAAAATATAATTTAAAACCTTGAATAATCTAAAAATATACACCACACAACGACACATCAAGTTTTTGGCGCCGTTGCCAGGGAGTAAAAATTAATCTTGATTTTTATTTTGATTTTTTGGTTTTTAACATTTAGTCTATCCTTAGGAGTAGGGTAATTAGAGTAGTGTATTTTCTCTGGTATATGTTGTATATTTGTTAGTTGATTGTGTCAAATCAAAGGCTAAATGATTCAGAGGTTTCGATGAGTTCATAAAGAAATGCTTTGGGTTAATTTGTCTGTATTATCCAGTCTTGAATAACCCGTTTGTCTCCTATCTTTCATCTCGATGTCAACACAAATGAAATGCTAGGGGTTGTCCCTGCGAATCACCTCGGCAGTGAGAGTAAGTATTCGTTAGTATTGGTAAAGTATGATAACGTACGTAAGAGTGTGTGTAAAAGTTCTGACCCACCCTGAAGCCTTATCCATTATTTATGTGTGTAGATTTAAGATGGGATAGAGGCTCTTCTTAGGCACTTAGACCGGTTGATCGTGGGGGTGTCTCGCGATTTAAGGGATGATTCTTGGGGTTATGTACCACGATCTCTATTTTGGCGGGAAGACCTTGATAGAGATGGAGAACGTGGGTTTGAACTTTGCTCAAGTTTTATCGAAGGCCCACCGCGAAGGTTGCTAGGGCTTCGCGTGGCGGATTCCCTTACTGGTAACCTTCCTGAAGGTGGTTTTACGGCCATTTGAAAACTATTCGAAGGTTATTGGTTGTAATTGGGAGATCTCATTCGGGCTTCGAAGGGGAGACCTTTGAACCGAAGAGGAGGGTACGTCATCATTAGTTTAATTGTTTGTTTGTATATTCGTGCGTTTAATTTAATTATTTTGCTAATACACTATTTTGGTCGATAACTCGATACGCTCGTTATTCACTTCCATTGGATACGGCGTATCCAACTTTCTGTCCAATACAACGTATTCATTCAATCAATTAATATGGCGTATCCACTTCTATTGAATACGGCGTATCGATCATTTGAAACATAATCAGAATCTTAGTTTTCATATTTGATTTTCGTGCTAATTTTTTTTCTATCTCTTCTTTTAGAGCTAAATCTGCTGATATGTTTACCCTTGTTAAGGACAGTATTATCAGAGCTAGTCGATTGGGGAAGAAAGTGATGGCGCATCAAGGGAAAGTAAGTCGAGTATGGAAACAGTCTTGCGCCTATTGACAAAGCAGACTTAACTATTCAGAGGTAACAACGCTATTACAGTTGAAGGGAAAAATGCTTATGTGACTGAAGGAAAATTCTTGGATGATCTGCACATACAATGCTTTTAGTGAACAAACGTTGAAAGAAGCAGTTTGAAATATTGAATACTACCTTAAATTATTGATTACCAAATTTATTACCGCCAATGTAGATCGTGATAAATGAGAATTGTTGTTTTTCCTAATCTCATTGGCTCGGGAGGTGCACGAAGATGCTGTGATTAGAACCAAAGATCAATTACTTGTCTGGGTCGACTTACACTGCTCAAATTTTTTGGAAAATACTTCCCGCATTCTAGCATCGAGGGTAATATACAATCTCGTTATAAAATGGGACCCAGCTAATCCACGGATTCGAAGAGGCTGGCTACAAAGGTTCGCTAAACATAAAACGCTCGGATCTATATTCACCTAAAGGAGCTTTGTGGGACTTACTGGAAAAAATGGGTGGTGATGAAATTGAGGTATCTGATGATTAATTATCTGATTTTGCTCTGATATCTGAAGTGATAAGGAAGATAACCGTCATAATCTTTAAGATAGAAACTAACGTTTTTTACTACGAGACACCTCTCTGTTTGGCATTCAATGAATTTAATTACCTTCTCAAAAGTAGATCGTGAACTTATTAAAAAGGTATTATGGGGTTAATCATTAATGAAGATTATACAAAGAACGATTGGATCTACGAATGGAACGGGATGTATGATGGGGTGTTTTATGACATAGCCATGTCTTGATATGGAATATTGGAAGAACTGAACACCAAGTCAAACCTCTTGCAAGCCTATTCAATATAAAACTAGCTTTTTTCTTTTATTGTGTTTATATATGGGCCAACATGTAGTTGGAGAGAGGATGGTTATTGTAATGGAGGAAATTTCCTGGTGCTTACCATATTGGAAACTCGCTTCATTACCAAGACCTTGAATGGTATGAGGCTCTGGAAGATAGGGAACTAAAAGATGAAGCTTTACGAAATAAAGCTATCATAGAGGGCTTGATCAGTGATGATGAATCAAGCAATGATTGTTGGAAAAGATGGAAGAGCCATGAGATTTGCTACCACGATTATGATGAAGGGGAATATGAAAATGAAACTCATGAAGAAGGACATGAGTTATGTGGTATCAAAACTCGTGAGGTGTCGGTTTGCCAAATAAAAAGATACAAGATGATCAAATATTCGTTCAATAATGATGAAGAATATGTTGCTGTAAAAGAAGACGAATACAACGATCTTACAAGCACAAGTGAAGAGGCGTGCCGAGCTTACCAGGAAATCTTTCGGATGATGGACGAAGATGGATGGTTTTAAAAGCGCACGATGAGATCAGCGTTGAAGTCTAACTTACTCAAGACTTCATGTAAACAAAAGTGCTTCCCGGGAAGACAACCCTGATTGTTATTAATTTTATCGGAGTTCGGCTCTTCCACAGACATCAATACGGAGTATCGCTCCATACTATTCGTATTGATTGTCTGGCACGTCTGTCAGGATTTACTTTTTATGCACTTTTAAAAATTATTGTCAGTTTGGCAATCGGATGTAGTCAGGCATATGATACAGCGTATTCACCAAACTGACTCGTATTTAGTTTGTTTAGTTTAGTTTAAATTAACCATAGGTACCAAGATAGGAATACACATTTTTTCTCCTATGTTTTATACAGGACCTCGTGAACAGAAACTATCATACTTTTTTTTGGTGGAGAATTTACAAATCAGGAGATCTTGACAGTGTTGGGAGTCTTAAAACTTCAAGGCGGTTTTTTTAACCCAAAATTCTTGCTCATAAAACTCAACATGGAGAATCTACCGAGACAAAAATATCAGGGGAGTTAAGGTTCTATTCTAATTTCTTTTAAGTCGACGTATTTTTAATGTTTAATCTATACATCGAGGACTCATGTATAATTCAAGTGGGGGGGATGAAATTAGAATGTTTACTTGTCTTATTTTTTTCACACTAAAATGCTTATATGTCATGCTCGAAATTAATGATCTATTTTCAAGTCTTACTTTTTTAAAATTACATGTTACATAACCGCACACAATAACCCTTGTTAGATATTGTGAGGATTTAACCTTATCCGTTTCTAAAAGTTTACCCAAATTCTACAAAATATAAGTGTGACGGGTGATGTTGTAGACTTTAGAACTCAACAAAAATAAAAAAAATGTTTATATCGTTGGTAAAATGTTATCGTTTAAGTGGGTCAATCGTCTCGTAAAATAATATTTAACGAGAGAGAAAAAAATAAATAGTGAATTTAATGACGTCGTTCATTGATCAAAAATACGGATTGTTACAGTTAACCCCCATATAAACCTTTTGTTTAATCTCATTTTAAGAGTAAGATACCCCTAGAACAACTCGTAGAGCCAATCCTTTAGGAACTACACCAATTATTTGTTTCGTTACACCTTTACACCTTAGCCTACCCTGTTAGATTAAGTTTATTTTACAGTTGCTAGTTGCTTAAAGTGTAAAGTTTGTATTTCCCGAGTCTTGTGTCTATTTTGGTACGGTTGGAAGAAATTTGCACATTGCAAATGGGAATGTATATTATAGTCAAAACTTATGTATTTTTACTACCATCGCAATTATTGGTACGTCTGAAGAATGAAGGAATTATCCGGAATTATTATGATCGTGAAGATGGTGAAACTACACCGAGTTTCGTAGTATAGTGTTAGCAAAAAAAATCGAAAAAATTAGAAAAATCGCAACAAAAAAGAGAAGGAAAGTTTGAAGATAATCGTTTCGCAACTACCGAAGGAATTACACGAAGGATCGATTATTCGTTGATACGTCTTAAAAATCAACGATGTAGAGTATTGTATAAAGTGGAAGATATCGCCACTTGCCTTGTAAAGTATGTAAAGTATGGGATGTTTGGGAAGTTGACCATTACGGGAACGCCAACTTAGGTTGTTGTTTTTGATCTATGATCAAGACGTTGTAAATAGTTGTGTCTTTATCATGGTAACGGTCGGGAAAAAGTGTCTAGCAACTTGTATTTTAGACTTAATCTATTTGTTTCGTAATTTTTATTTAACAACAATTTAATTCCCTTTCCTAATCATTAACCATGGGTTTTACGCGAATGAGGATGTGATCGAGCGTGCATGTCTATTCCGTCGTTACGGCCATGTATGCATGTCTCAGCTGCCTTGTTGGTTTATTACTATTGGTGAAAGTTAGAAGATCCATACCCTATATTACTCTACTATTCCTACTCTTTAGCTTATTCGAGGTGGGAGTGAGCAGTCACATGTGTCTATCCCGTCGTTACGGGTGTGTATGTGTGGTCTTTGTCGCCCTCCTGGAATATTGGTATCGATAAAGATTAGTTAGAGTAATCAACCCTAAGCCTTATCATACAAACCCATATTTACCTTTATAAACTTGTTACTCCTTAGATTTAGCGGTGGAGATGTGTATCCTTGCCAAACTTATAATAGAATACTCGTCAAATAGATCAAATAAATGCTTTAACGGAAAATATCCTTAGGGATACATTTTTATAGACTTCTAAAGGCTACTTGAGGACAAGTAGGATTCAAGTGGGGGGATATTTGATGACATCAAATAACGTCTATTTTATAGCATCATTTATCCCATGTAATTAACCCATTTTGTATAATTATTGCAAAGAATTGTTACTTAATCGTTTATACTTGAGAATTGCAGTAATTACATAGTACTTGGTGAATATTAGCAAAAGGCGGGCATTCTGGAGCTTAAACGAAGATAACTATTCTGACAACTAATACACCATATCCATCAAGGAAGATACGACGTATTCGTGCCTGCGCTCACCAAAGACCACAAAGGAAACTTGATCAATACGCCGTATCCAGTAAAGACTAATACGCCATATTGGAGATATAATATGTGAATATTCTGGAAGATATCAAACGTAGTCCATACTCCAAGAAACCCCAATACGCCGTATCCAATACATTGGATACGCCGTATCGACACCGACTCCAGACCCTATAAATACAAAACTCAAAAATGAGTTTTAAGTGTGCTAAATCATATTCTCGATACCTAAACCACAAAAGTCAATTTTCAGAGGAGAAAAAGAGCAGAAGAGGTCTTGCAACGCATTCCAATCCATAGGAGACAACGTGTAATTTCTTATACTTTTGTAATCGTTCAGTTTTTGGTATCATTCGTTAACTCGGTTAGTTTACCTTGGCTAAGCCGTTACTCTTGTATTAATTATGATGTTTGAAGGCTAATACCTTCGGGTATTAGCCATTATTATGAAGATCTGAATGTTTGGTTTTGTTTATATCTCGATTTCTTAATTTATCGTTGTATGCTTGTTTATGTTTATCAATTTATACTTGTTTACGTGCTTTTGTATGCGACCTATCATTCAACTGGATCTAGTGATACAGACCAAGTAATCTAGATGCCGGGATAGCTCTCCGTATAGTGATTTATACATCTATAATCATAGGATCATGAATATTGTCCTTCTAAAATCGTGCTAAGGATATGCTTCTGGCTTAACTAGTTAACGGAAATTGCCTTTGGTTTATTGAACATGTTGACTAGTAGGTAAATCTAGATAATTCAACAAATAATGTTCTGATTCCATTGGATAGTTTTACAAGTGGACTACTAGAGTATAAATTGCCATTAAGCAGTAAGTGGGTAAAGTCTCTATGAGCTAGGGTTTAACAAGATCACCATTGCTTTAATCCTTAAGATGAATTATAATCAATATATAAGGATGCTTTATGCGGATACTTTAATTGTGACAGAATTAATGTGTCTAGGTCTTAGGATGAAGTCCCGCCTAAGTCTAAGAATGATATGCCTCTTCGAGATAAGTAATCATTGCACTAAATAAACAAACCAACTTCTAATCGGATTAATAATGGCTAATACAGTTTTCTATCATAAGGCTCGACCGCTCTTTTATCTTCTGTTAATTTGCTTGCGTGAGTTAAAGAGTCTTGAATTGATTGTAGTCACCAACCAAACCCGTGCCTCTCTCTCAGGCTGAAACCCCCCTTTTACCTATTAGAATTAGGATTAGAACTAACATAGGATTAGCATAGGTTTGACGTAGATTAGAATTAACTTAGATTAGATAACCAAAATATTAATAAATTGAGAGATTTAACCTTGCTTCAAGTGTTCGACACCCTACTTACCACGAATCTACCACTGACCGGGTACACTGCCCGTTAAAGTGTTGTTTTTGGTTAAGTCGGCAAAATATAAATTTAAAACTTGAATCATAAAAATATACACCACACAACGACACATCAGACAGTCAATTGCTTTATGATGTGTGCCAATTCTTGAGCAGCATATGAGCATCTAAAACATTAAGTGGGATGCTATACGTGCACATAGGCTGCTCAAGAATAAGAATGTGTATAAGCAGTTTGAGTGTTAATCGTGACGGTAGTTAAAAACAGGTTGTGTATTTGGATGACACTCCCTTTGTTTGTTTTTTTGCCAATTTGAGCCAGTACAATATCGATTGGTTATTGTTCAGTGTCTAATGACCATAGGCGATGAAGACACTATTGCCTATATGCGTTGATTGTTTTCCTTCCATGATGAATTGGTGGGTCATGACGGGTGTAAGTGACCTGTATCTTGGCAAGTCAGCATCAATAATAAAGGTGTTTGCAGCCATGGCGGGTCGAACACCCTCTTAGTCAAAATTGCGCTCGCAAATCTGAGCCAAAAAATTAAGCACTGAGGTAGAAATTTTAAGAGGTTTAAGCTCTGCTATAAGCCAATTGATCCTTCGATATTATGTTCTTCATTATTTTTGTTGACTGATTGCTTCAACACCTAAATGATTGTTCGAGTATGATAGGGGTTTTACCACTATCACGTGTGCTTGAACAGAGAAAATAACTTATGATTTAGTAGTCGTGACAGTGACAAAACCCTTATCGTATGGTTGCATGCTACATTATGTTTGTTAACCATTATTTACACACTAATTTCATGCTACCTTAATGAGGTGATGATGAATATGATAACTATATACTCTTCTCTGAGCCAAACGATCATTCAAAACTGGCAAAAGTTAACGCGCAATTTGGCAGGGGGCACCAAATTGTGCTTGTAGCCATGGCGCGTCACACACTCTTTTATACATATTATTGTATCAGTGTGTTATATTAACGTGGGTGATTATTCATATCACATTCCTGTTTGCAGACCCTTTTTGAGTTTGTTGTTCGTGATGAAGATACTATTGCATTTGTGCCCTTATTGCTTTACAACCACAATAAGTTTTCGGACCGTGAAGGCTAAAATTGACCAGGATCGTGGCAGGGTAGCACGACAACGTGTTTGTAGGCATGCCGGGTCTGATACCCCTTTATCTGGTTTGGCATTCACATGTTTGAGCTAAACCGTTTCATTCTTGGATGAGTATGAATGAGATGGTAGTTGGTGGAAGAAGATGTGACTGAAACAGAAGTGAGCGCGTAAAGTAGGAGAGGTTTATGTAAGTGACGGGGAATTCTGTATTTACCAAATGGACTTAGGTTTAATATAGTAGTATAATGTAATGATAGCATGTAGCTTTTTAACTTTCGTCTCTAATGACCAGCTCTGTTTTCAAAGTATCAATCAACAACAACGCTTTTGAAACTGAAATTATATTCCTGATCGTGGTGACTGATTACTTAAACACAGGAATGATCGTTGAAGTGTGATATAGGTTTTGGCACTATCACGCGTGCTTAAGTAGGGTTAGGTTCATAACTTTGCAGCCATGCCGGATTTATCTTTTAGATTGTCTGTATCTTGGCGGGGCAGGTTACCGAATCTACAACCATAGAGAAAAAATTTATAACGTTTTCCTGTATTTGTATATCCGAACCCTACTTTTTACTGTTTGAAACGACAAACTACTTGAAATAGGCATATGACATGTGTATGTTATAATCTTTATGGGCAAATCGATCCCTCTTTTGCAAGCATCAGTATTTTACCGTTCCTTTACAATGTTCAAGAATCTGTTTGCTTACTGCCTATCGGTTTCTAGACCGCGTTGGGTGCCACCCAGCCGTATCTTGGCATGTCATCGCTATATTGTGTTTGCAACCACGGCAGGTAGGGTGCCCTTTTATCCGATTCCAGCATCGCAAGTGTGAACTGAACTTGATTTTTTGTTATTATAATGCTTGCATAATTGGTGTTTTCATCATAGTTGTCTGCTTTGGCTTACACTTAGCTTGCCTATCTCATGTTAGCTTTTTATTTTTGCGAATTATAGGCAATGATGATACTATGACATTAGTGAGGTCCTTATTGATAACGATGTGTCAAATCGGCACGTATCTTGGCAGGGCAGCACCAAACAAAGTGGTGCTTGCAGCCATGATGTGTCGAACACCTTTTTTATCTGGATCCGCACTTGCAAATCTAAGCTATTAATTTTAGGTATACGTCTCTATTGAACACCCCTGTGTCCATGTCAGGAGTCAACAACAACGATTTCGAGAGTGAAATTATATCTCTTTGGGTGTTGACTACTTACTTGAACGTAAGAATGATCTTTTGAGTGTGATAGGGGTTTTGGCACTGTCATGCTTGCGTAAATATAGAAAATGGCTTCTAATTTGGCATACATGAAAGTGACAAAACCCTTATCGTATAGTCGGATGCTACATTGTGCTTGGTAACCATTATTTACATCTGATGTCCCACCAATTTCATGCTACCTTGATGAGGCAGTGATGAATATAAGCAGTCTTTGTAGAACGCGTGGAAGTCCATAACTTGGCTAGTAAACCTATTAGGTATACAGTCATGACAGACTTACGTTTCCTCAGAACCTCAAGCTCTTATCTGAGTCAACTGATCCTTTCTTGGAGGCATCGGTATTTTACCGTTTCTTTACAATGTATAAAGTTGGGCAATGATGATAACGAAAGTCTGAGCCTTAGCTGTATTTGTTTCCTATTCTTGAGCAGCTTATTAGCGCCTATAACATAAAATGAGATGCCATACGCGTAGATAAGCTGCTCAAGATAAGAACATGCAACATTGGTTTGGCTTTCAATGACAGTCCATATATGAGCTTGTCTCGAATTATTGTTCCACACGTGGAAATATCGTACGCGGGCTGTTTTGATTCTTCATCAAGTGCGTCGTTTACTTTTTTGGTTTTTTTCTTTCTTTTTCCATTTCTTACCTCTTACGGGACTTTTCCTCCAAAGCTGATGTTGGACGGATATTTGTCAACCCTTCACGTAGGAATCGTTATCCCTATTAAGTGATAACCTAGACCGAGGAACTTGATTGACGTTTTTGCTTAATAGGGACACATGTGCCTACGTGAACGGTTCACGAGGAACTACCGATAAAAACTTACTACTATAGTCTAATAACAATGTTCGTAGTGACAACTACTACATAAGCACTCTGCAAGGTTCGTTGTTTCTATTAACCCTCAGCATGCGACAAAGATGTTGTTTCATGTTCCAAGTTAATAGATACATCGGACCTTACATAATCCTTTTAGTCGTGGTTATTCAATAATGATGCAGCAGCGACGGTAATAGCCATAAACGGATTTATGTTTTGATACGTTGTATTCGTGTTGCACAAAAAATGAAAAGAAAAAGTAGTGCCACTAAATAGTGTCAACATATCTTCTTCCAATTCCCGTTCATACACCAATTATGCGTATCAGAACATAAATTAATTTATGACTGTTACAACCGCTGCTGCCTCAAATTGCGATACATAAAATTTTAAAAACAAAAATACATAGTCACAGTTATATATTTGGCACCCATTAGTACATTACATTGTTCATAGGTTTTTGATCGAAATAGCATTGCTCAACAGATTAGCAAGGTCTTCGAACAAACTGATATGTTAATATGTTTAGATGTTAACCCAATGTGAAAATCAATAGTGTATGTTGCTTTTGATTCTAAGACAACATGTCCTCATGAGGTGTCATTTTACATACTTTTTTGGGGTCATTTAACCCCCTAAATCATGCAAATATGCTCAAATATTATACTTAATCGTTTCTTTTTTATGTTTTAGCATATGGAGGAAAAGCACGTGACTTGGGCTCGATTCGAGAAGAAACTAGACAAAAATACAACTTTTCAAGCTTGCGACTTCCATTCTGACGCATTCACCAAAAGTGCCCAGAAAGTGTATTTTTGAAGATGTTTTGTGACTTCTCAGGTTGTGGAGACAACGTCAGGATTTTACTCATGACGCCGTCAGGATTAACAAGCGACGAAGATTCGATGGGCTGACGGCGTCATGATGCCCTAGTGATGCCGTCAGAACCCAAAGTCTATATATACAAACCTTAATTTTCATATTTTCGTGGGAGAACCTTTGTAGCAGATATTATAGTCGATTTTTAGGGTTTTCTAACCCTTGTGTACTCATTGTTACTCCATGTTCAATTGAAGTGAAGTTCCTTTACCCTTTTAATCATTCAGTATGTCTATGTATTGTTTGATTAATTGTTCTCCGCTTTCAGTTAACACGATTGACTAAATTTAAATAGTGTTTGCTTATGATTGCATGAAACTTAGTTTGTAATCTCTTTTTATATTGCTTCTTGTTAGTGGTGTGCGCGTTAGGCTCTAGAAAACTAGCCATTTGATCTTCGTATCATAGCAAAGACGTCTAAGGAAACGTGGTTAGGTTAAGAGGATACCCACATTCTGGATCTTCATATCTAGTTTGCTGTTATGGTGGATCCCCAATTAAGTATTTAGTACATGTGAATTTTACTTGCTTTCTATAAAACATAAAAACCCAAAAATAGTCTTCCCTCAATCCTTAGACCTAGGTAACGTACAATTCAAGCCTACCCAAACTATTCCCCTAAAGAACGTTAATAGCCCCTCGAGTCTTGCTTATACTACACTACAACAGTTAGGTACTCTGCCTAGGAGGGTTGTAAAACTTTTGCGTTTGCAACACTTCGCATCAAGTTTTTAGCGTCGCTGTCGGGGAATAGTCTAGGTTTCAAATTCTATCTAGCTTAGGTCTACTCACTAGATTCTTATCAAATGAGATTTTATTTTCTTTTTAGGTTAGCTTTCTCGTAGTTTATCTTTTCTTCTTTCCCTTTGTTTTGTAATTTTCTTTTCGTTAACCATCATGGGAGACAAAATCAACCTCGTACTTTAGGAAATTATTCCCGACCAAGACACAAGGTCTATCGAAACACCATTGAGCTCCCCGAAGGAGACAATGTGGTTCATGTGTGATCCGACACCATCCGATTGGAGCAAAACGAATGTGCATTCTACGGAATCTCGTCTGAAGATCCAAATCAACACCTTAAGGTTTTTCTAAAACTAGTGGACTCTGTTAATACAAATAAACCCATAAAAAACATTTATTTTTTTGTACGATCTTCTTATGTTTTGTTGATAACATTTAGTAAAATCTCTATGAAAGTAAAAACGTCCTAAATGTCTTAAACGTTTATTTTTAAGCATCATTTTAAATTTCATGCAAAACAATTGAAGTAATATTTGCATCATATCTTAACATAATCTTACAAGATTACACATGATCTCTCAAGATTTTGCATATCAAAATTCAGATTGTGTTACTGTGTGCCGGTTCCCTTTGATATAAAGGCTGGTTCTGTTCTGCAACAGAATTGGCAGAACCGGCCTACAGTAAAATTTATGGCTATAAATACCAAGTCATTTCTCTTGTTTAGACACACCTTTCTAACAATAAACTCACTTATCTACTAATCATTCTCTCTAGTTTTATTTAGCATTTTGTAGGTAATTCTCTTCAAACAAGAAATTGCTAAACACCCCTTTGAGACGATCAAGTACCAAGTATCTTGCTTCGCATCTCAATAGCACCTTCAAGATCACCTTGCTGAATCTTGTATATCATCTACTTGTTGTAGTTATATTCTCCATCATTGTAAAACTAGAATAGTGTTGTTGGGTTGATTCTACCGAGTGAAGGATCCGATATCTAGCTTTGTACCGTTAAAAGGTGTAAGCAACGTTGTGAGGCTTCTCCGCCGGTTAAAGGAGATTGGTGACTAGTATTTACAAACTCTCGAGTAGGTGACTCGAGGAGTGGAGTAGGGTGTCATACCCCGACAATGGCGGAAACTCGGAAATGCAACATAATGATCAATCATAACACAAGATACAAAATAGAGAAAACTACATTGCAAAAACTTCAAGTGCTATGAAGACCATCAACCTCGAGTGATGTCCCAAATCGCAACTAAAATCAACAATCTCTTATAATTATTCAAATGCCCTCATAGGGGTCCATAATCCAACTTAAACCAAAACTTTCGAATACTAAAGCCAAATAAATTAAACAAGCAAGACTTCACATAAAATTCCACTCGGGATACTTCTAAGTCTGCTATCACACATCACCAAACTATTCTTCTTTCACTTCACCTGAAAATGATACTCGAAAACGTCAACAATAACGTTGGTGAGCTCGTAGGTTTGACCTTAAACCCAAAAGCTCGATTTTAGAAGGAAATATTCATGATCCTATGATTTATAGATGTTATAAATCACTATACAGAGAGTATCCCGACATCTAGATTACTTGGTCCGTATCACTAGATCCAGTTGAATGATAGGTCGCATACAAAAGCACGTAAACAAGTATAAATTGATAAACATAAACAAGCATACAACGATAAATTAAGAAATCGAGATATAAACAAAACCAAACATTCAGATCTTATAATAATGGCTTATACCTGAAGGTTTTAGCCTTCAAACAATCATAATTATTACAAGTGTAACGCTTAGCCAAGGTAAACTAACCGAGTTAACGAATGATACCAAAAACTGAACGATTACAAAAGTATAAGAAATTACACGTTGTCTCCTATGGATTGGAATGCGTTGCAAGACCTCTTCTGCTCTTTTTCTCCTCTGAAAATCGACTTTTGTGGTTTAGGTATCGAGAATATGATTTAGCACACTTAAAACTCATTTTTGAGTTTTGTATTTATAGTCTGGGACGTCAGGTTGTCGAGACGGCGTATCCATTGTATTGGATACGGGCGTGATTGGGTTTCTTGGAGTAGGGACTACATTTGATATCTTCCAGAATATTCACATTTATATCTCCAATATGTCGTTATTAGTCATCAATGGTATTGGCGTATGATGCACGGAAATACGTCGTATCTTCCTTGATGGATATGGTGTATTAGTTGTCAGAATAGTTATCTTCGTTTAAGCTCCAGAATGCCCGCCTTTTGCTAATATTGCCAAGTACTCTTATTCTTATCTGCAATTCTTAAGTATAAACGATTAAGTAACAATTCTTTGCAATAATTATACAAAATGGGTTAATTACATGGGATAAATAATGCTATAAAATAGACGTTATTTGATGTCATCAAATATCCCCCCACTTGAATCCTACTTGTCCTCAAGTAGCCTTTAGAAGTCTATAAAAATGTATCCCTAAGGATATTTTTCGTTAAAGCATTTAAATTGATCTATTCAAGTACACACCAAACACCTCACAAAAATAGGAAGATGAAAAACACTCAAATACTCAACTTAATCTATGTAGTAACGTGTAATAAATTCGCTTAAGTGCTCAGTCTCATGACGGAGGTTTTCTAGTATAAAGTTGGCAAGGATACACTTCCTCCACCACCGCTAACAGCTAAGGTAGTTAGTAAAAGTTTATAAAGGGTAAATATGAGTTTGTTTGTTAAGGGCTTAGGGTTGATTACTCTAACTAATCTTTATCTATGGTACCAATATTCCAGGAGGGTGCCATAAAAAGACCATACATTACACCCCGTTACGTCGGGATAGACAATGTGATTGCTCACTCCCACCTCGAATAAGCTAAAGAGTAGGAATAGTAGAGTAATATAGGGTATGGATCTTCTTAGCTTTCACCAATAGTAATAAAACACAAGGGCGCTGAGACATGCATTCTGGCCGTAACGATAGAATAGACTGTACGCTGATCAATCCTCATTCGCGGTAAACCTATAGTTAAATGATTAGGAAAGGGAATTAAATTGTTGTTAAATAAAAATTACAAAAAAATAGATTAAGTCTCAAATACAAGTTGCTAGATACTTTATTCCTGACCGTTACCATGATAAAGACACAACTATTTCCAACATCTTGATCATAGATAAAAAACAACCACCTAAGTTGGCGTTCCCGTAACGGTCAACTTCCCAATCGTCCCATACTTTACATACTTTACAAGGCAAGTTGTGCGATATCTTCCGCTTTATACAATATCTTACATCGTCGATTTGTATCAACGAATAATCGATCCTTCGTGTAATTCTTTCGAATAGTTGCGAAACAATTATCTTCAAACTTTCCTTCTCTATTTTTTGTTGCGATTTTTCTAATTTTTTCGATTTTTTTTTGCTAACACTATACTATGAACTCCGGTGTAATTTCACCATCTTCACGATTCATAATAATTCCGGATAATTCCTTTGGTAATTTTCGTTTTTGGACGTTACCATTAATTGGTTGGTAGTAAAATACATGAGTTTTCGACTTAATATACATTCCATTTGCGATGTGCAAATATTCTTCCAATCGTACCAAATTGACACTAGACTCTGGGAAATACAATACTTTACAACTTTAAGCAATCTAGCAATGGTAAAAAATAAAACTTAATCTAACAGGGTAGGCTAAGGTGTAAAGGTGTAACAAAACAAATAATTGGTGTAGTTCCTAAAGGATTGGCTCTACGGGTTGTTCTAGGGGTATCTTACTCTTAAAATAAGAGTAAACAAAGGGTTTATACGGGGGTTAACTAACCAGTGTAGTTAGTTAATAAGCAACATGTAAAGGCGTTTTGGGTGTAATCCTAAAATTTACCAATTTAAACAAGTTACTTCATCTAAAATCTATTAGTACTATTCACTTGCTGATGCGTCTGAGTGATATACCAAGACAAAATCTAAAGTCTACAACATCACCGGCAAACTCATATTTTGTGGAATTTGGGTAAACATTTAGAAACAAATAAGGTTAAATTCTCACAATGTCTAATAAGGGTTATTGTGTGCGGGTTATGTAACATGTAATTTCACAAAAGTATGCTTGAATTTTTTTTAAATTTGAGCATAATTTAAGCATTTTAGTGTGAAAAATAGGACAAGTAAACATTCTAATTCCATCCCCCCACTTGAATTATACAACGTCCTCGTTGTATAGATAAAACATTAAATACGGGAATTAAAAAGAATTAAAATGAGAAACTCCCCTAATATTTGCTCGGTAGATTCTCCATGTTGAGTTTATTGAGCAAGATTGGTTTGTTGTAGCCGCCTTGAAGTTCAAGACTCCAACACTTCAAGATCTCCAGATTTGTAAATTCTCCACCAATATTCGTCGATATTTCTTTCACGAGGTCCTGTATAAAACATAGGAAAAACATGTGCATTCCTATCTTGGTACCTACGGTTAATTTAAACTAAACTAAACAAACTGTACAGGAGATCGATACGCCGTATCCATAAACTGGAATACGCTGTATTGAGAAACCTGTAAAAAGTATCTAAATACGGGTCAGTCTGTTAAATACACCGTATCATGTGCATGAATATGCCGTATTGCCAGAACTGACAATAATGTTTTTAAAGTGCATAAAAAGTAAAGACTGATAACGTCCAGACAATCAATACGCCATATTGTTTTAGAAGCGGATACGCCGTATTGATGTCTGGGATGCAGACTCGATAAAATTAATAAACATTCCCATGGGTTGTCTCCGGGAAGCACTTTTGTTTACAGCGAAGTCTTTAAGTTAGACTTTTCTTCAGCTTCTCTTTATTCAGTGCGCGTAACCATCCATCTTGATTTTGAACCAAAACCCCAATTTCATTTTCAAATCACTCACGTTAGGAACAAAATAAAATTATTGTTATGCATTGTCAATACAATCTAAAAACATTTTCAAACACATGCATAATGATCTTATGAACAAATTTCAAGATACATAATTCATATGTATTTTTCAACTTATTTGGATGAGAAAAATCAAATTGAGGAGCGTTTGGGTTAACTTTTAGGATTTTATTTTTAGGTCGAGTTAATCGTTACTCCACATTTGTTGCATATAGGCACATACTAGACACAAACTTAAAACTTCAATACAAGTATAAGCAATTAAAATATGATTTTATTTGTGTCATTTTAGGTAAAAATGCCTCGAGTTACCAGACTTTATCATCAAAAGACACAAAACTACATACCTCTCATATCAAATGAATTTAATCAACCCTTACTAAACACAATGGCAAACCTTCAAAAATGGTACTTTCATGAGGGAAGGGTTGTGAGTCAAAATTTCGAAAATATGAGTAATATTCATGCTAAGTTTGAGTCAATCGGTTTTGATTGTTTGTTAAACATTAACGAACAAATTTTACCTCGTTTAGTTCTTGAGTTCTATAGTCAACTCACTTTTACTTTTAATTTCGAGGGTCACTTTGTTGTCAACTTTGTCATTCAAAACAAGTCATTCTCTCTCACTCTTAAAGAATTCGGTCAAATTCTAAAAATCCCATTTAAAGGTCAAGCCTCTCACACCGACATGTGGTCACTCGACCACTTGTCATTAAGCTTTTCGAGTAAAGGACGTTATAAGACCACTCCTCCCTCTCCAAGTGTCGTCAAGTCTTTTATTCAACTTTTTGATCCCGTTCTGAACAGATCTTTAACTCCTTGGCTGATATAAGGTTTAGTTGTATTGGATAAATCCAAGACAACTATGGTAGAAAATTTGATTGGAAATATCACAAACTATGCAGAAACTACGTTGTGATACTAAGAAGAATAATAACAATTAACCAAACGTTGCAGCTTCAATATATTAATACGATCACTCTTAATAGTGATAGGGTTTACAACCTTGATAGTCCAAGGAGTCCTTAATAGTGATAGGGTTTATATTAATACGATTACTCTTAATATATTAATACGATCACTCTTAATAGTGATAGGGTTTATAACTAACTATGAGTAAAACGTGTATATGATGATTGTGTAGAGATTGATGTCTTTTCTCTACACCCTAGGACCTCCTTTTATAGTCCAAGGAGTCCTAGTAGGTTACAACACATTTAATACTTTCCTATGTATTCTACATTAATACATTTCAACGCTTTCCTAATAAACCTTGTAACCTCTTCATCATATTTAATACTTATTAATGCTTTCCATAAGTATAAGGAAACTAAATCATTTGAATATCAATCATGATCTTCATATCTTTGATCATATCTTCTACAATCTTCCATCTTCTTTAGAATCTTCATTATGTCAATTTAGTCCCTCTTGTTTCATTTAATTCAAACAGCATCAAGGAATTTTTAATTCCCAATAATCCTCCCCTAAACTTGATATTCATCTTGTTTAACATCAAGTTTTCTTGAATGAAAGATTCCCAACAATCCTCCCCTAAACTTGATATTCACTTTGTTAACATCAAGTTTCTTCTGTGTGAGCTTCTTGATCATCATGAGGATGTATCCAAACACTTTTTCACTTCTAATTGCTGTTTGAAATCTTGTTGTTCTTGTTTCTAGCATCATTTGAAGTCTCATCAATGAAGGTAACCTCTGTATCTGCATCATCAATCCTCCCCTGTTTGGATGCATCCTCACCCAAACTTTCTTCATTATCAGATAAGTGGTTTTTAAATTCTCCAAATCACAAACCATGGTAAGAAAATTGGTAAAAAGAATCATCAATTCAATAAGTTCAAAACTATCCTCATCACTTTAAAGTGAATAACAGAAATGTATAGTTTTTGGCAAACTACTAGCCATAAACGGATTTAATGATTCTTTACCGGTTGCCATTTGGCCCGGAATAGCCAATACTTTGTAATAAAACATGGTGAATTGATAACCATATAGTTTTGGGCAAACTATCAGCCATCAACGGATTTAAGATCTCTTTACCAATCCTTTGTCGTAAGACATGGTGAATTGAGAACCATATAGTTTTTAGCAAACTATCAGCTATCAACGGATTTGAGATTTCTTTACCAGATGCCATTTGCACTGGAATAGCCAATTCTTAGTGTTGGTTAGACATGGTGAATTGATTACCATTTGTTGTGTTGAAGTGAAACGAACACCTAAAAATTCTCCTATCCTTTGTAGCTTGCCAATTCTCAAAACCACTATCCATAAATCAGGCTAAGAACAAACTATCCGAGAACCAAACTGTGTGTGTCATCTGATATCTATACCCAGCCGAGAACCCAAATGCTTCATTATCCGATATCTGTCAAAGCTGGCAGTAGTAACTGCTTTCCAATAACAGTACTAAAATGCAATGAGCAGTATAAAGTTTTTAACATAAAACTGCTTTCACACTTTCTAATAGCAGCACTACAAACTTATCTTTGAATGCTAGCAACATCAAGTCTTGTATTTGAGTTCCATAACAGCAGTAGTATCATAGAAACACTTGAATACAAACTAAAAACAATGTGAATATATATGGCAATAGTATCATTGTTACTACTGTTTTCTCTATAGCTGAATATAACAAGCAGCAGTACTAATCACCTTATGTCGTCCTTGGCATTAGTATTAACGAATGACGAGTAGTATAAAACTTTTATCTTGGACAACACTAATAGTTGAAACACATTCGAGCAGTTTTAACACAATAAAGGTAGCACTAAGCAACGAACATTACTAACCTTCTTTGAACAATATTAACCATAATACTCGAACCCAAGCAACATTAAATCATGTTGCATATACTCAAATAGTTTTAATACTCCAAACAGCAACATAAAGTATACGTTAGCATCAGAAGCGTCCTTGCTTTGCAAACAATACTACTATAAACTGTCATAAACTCGAACTCAACAGTAGTAATTCCTTAAGCCCATTTTCTTTGATCCCAACAGTATTAACTAAGAAAACCAAGCAGTATTAAAGACTTCGAGCTGTATTAACTTCAAAAATATAGGCAGTACTAATATACCTTGATAGTACGTGCACTCTCGTGAACCCAAGCAGTTTGAACTTTGGGCAGTACAAACTTAGAAGTGTAGCAGTACTAATGAATCCAAACCTGTTGGCAGTATTAACTTCCAAATGTCGCTAGCAATAGAAACCCGAATAAATATAGCAGTATTAACTACTAGGAATAAACCTAGCAGTATTAACTGCTATAAGGCTAGCAGTACAAACTCTTGTTACAAATGTTCTCCTTAAAACTGGCAGCATTAACATAAATACTAGCAGTATTAAGTATTAATACGTGGCAGCATTAAAATCATATCTGTATACCATAACAGATCAATACCAAAATCAAATAGCAGCATCAACATATTATATAAGCAGTATTAACACATGGCTTACTACTTCAAAACCCTCACTTCTTTACAAGCTGCCATATGTTTTTGGCTGTATCCTGAACGCCAAACCCTTATAACCTGCTGCTTATCAGAAACACCTTAAAGCACGATCTTCAGCCATTATAATCACTGTTATGTATCCAGACGACGCCTCTTTAGCGACACTTTTTCAGTTACTAAACTGTCACTAATCTTTTAATTATATACGAAAACCTTGCTTATACTCAAGACGTTGTTGTAGCTTCTTTGTTACTGCATCAAAACATCATTAGCCCAAACCCTAAACCTTTAGCAGTAGTAACTTTAATGGAATCCAAACAGCAACTTCAGAATGACAATTCAGTAAACCAAAATTAACTCTTGGAACACACAGCAACTTCAATTTTTCTTTAAAAAGTTAGTCCAAAAACACAAAAAAATACAAACCATAACAATTCCTAATCATCACACTCCAATTATGGATTGCCCTGCAATAAGAGAATTAATGTCTTTTGAAGTCCCAAGCCAAAACAGACTTGAACCTACTTAGTGCAGTAACATAATCATATCTTGTCAAGGTGTTTGATGCACTATTGGATTTGAAAACATGGTCTAATTCTTCATGTTTTGGTATCCAAACCCAGCTAGCTGATGCCTTAACAATATTAACCTTTGCTTTTGGCCTAGCGGTATTAATCCTTGTACTCTTAATAGTATTAACTCTTTTGTTGAAATATCTGTTGTAATTTGCTGTTTTCTTGTTAAAGGATCTTTTAACAGATGAATATGCTTTATAATAAGAGTATGTTGTTGGCATAACATCATTCATTATTTTTCTGGATTGAGCAGTACTAACTGATTTGGCAGTATTAAGTGATACTAGGCCTGACTTAGTTAGTATTGCTTGTGGAACTATGTTACTTTTTGGATTGGGGTGAGAAAATCTACCAAAGTTCTGGTGATTCACCCTCTTTGAGTTGTTCCACACTGGTTTAACCTGTTTTTGATCATTAATCTTTCTCTTGTGTTTACAAGTATAGTGCAGGTGATCAAAACTACCACATACATAGCAAGCCTTATTGTTAAACTTAAAATTTTCACCTAATTTCTGAGTCATCATACCATTCTAGTTTCTTTTATTTCCTCTAGGACTCTTATTGGTTTTCCTAGGGTTTTCTGCTTGCCTAACAGTTTCATTCCTTGCATTAACAGATTCAATCTTTTCAAAGTTAGGTTTAACTGTTTTTGTTACTTCCTTAGGTTTAACCACAATCTCATCATCCTCACTATCAGATTCCCATTCCTTAATGATGGGTTCACTCATCCTAACAATTTTAATTTTAGGCATTTCTACTTTATCATTACTAGTTTCAAAATTACTTGTTTCAACTTTAGACACACTAGTAATTGTTTCACTTACTTTAGACTCTTTTGCACCATTATGCCCAAAACCAGCTTTATCATTAGCACTCAATTGACTATTAAGCAGTGTATTAAGACTTTTAGAAGAAGTTTCAAATGATTCTAATTTGGTTTTTAATTCTTCTTTTTCTTTTACAGCTTCTGCTAATAGTTTTTTATGGTATGTGAGTACATCAGTTTTGTCATCTAAATCAATTTTCATAAATCTAATCTTTTCCTCATACCAAAGTTGATTTTTCTGATGAGCAACTAATTGAGCCTCTACCTTTTTTAAAGCTTGAGTATAGGCTTGAATTTCTATACTAGCATCACCAAGTTGTTCCCTTTGAGTATCATATAATTTTTTAAGTTGTGCATATGATTGCTCACATTCAGTAGAACAAGTATGTACCTTAGAATTAGCATTTGAAGAACTTGAGCTGTAGGCCATCTCTTCTTCGACAAACAAATCTTGTGTGTAGAAAATGTGTTCTTCTTATTCAAAGCTTCTCAACCAGCTCTGATACCACTTGTTGATCCCGTTCTGAACAGATCTTTAACTCCTTAGCTGATATAAGGTTTAGTTGTATTGGATAAATCCAAGACAACTATGGTAGAAACTTTGATTGGGAATATCACAAACTATGCGGAAACTAGGTTGTGATACTAAGAAGAATAATAACAATTAACCAAACGTTGCAGCTTCAATATATTAATACGATCACTCTTAATAGTGATAGGGTTTACAACCTTGAAGCTATAACTAACTATGAGTAAAACGTGTATATGATGATTGTGTAGAGATTGATGTCTTTTCTCTACACCCTAGGACCTCCTTTTATAGTCCAAGGAGTCCTAGTAGGTTACAACACATTTAATACTTTCCTATGTATTCTACATTAATACATTTTAATGCTTTCCTAATAAACCTTGTAACCTCCTCATCATATTTAATACTTATTAATGCTTTCCATAAGTATAAGGAAACTAAATCATTTGAATATCAATCATGATCTTCATATCTTTGATCATATCTTCTACAATCTTCCATCTTTTATAGAATCTTCATTATGTCGATTTAGTCCCTCTTGTTTCATTTAATTCAAACAGCATCAAGGAATCTTTAATTCCCAACAATCCTCCCCTAAACTTGATATTCATCTTGTTTAACATCAAGTTTTCTTGAATGAAAGGATTAAAAGCTAAAGTATGATCTGTCTTTAAATCAACAACAAACAGATCATCATTAAAGAGATGCTAATGATTAAAGAGAAGTGTTTGGATACAATCCTCAAAAGCTCAAGCTGAAGAAAACTGAAGAAACTTGAAGTTAACAAGTGAAGTTCAAGTTTAGGGGAGGATTGTTAGGAATTATGTATACAAGACTTAATTTTGGTTGTTATGTAGTTAGTTCTGCCAGTACACTTGTTAGTACTGGTAGAAGAGTTAGCATAGTTAGTACTGGTAGTTCATTATAAGTTAGTACTGGTTATGTAATAGTTAAGTCTGCTTATGCAGAAGTTAGTTAGAGTTAGAGACATGCATGAGATATCTTAGGAAAAGATATGCATGATCTCTATACGCGTTTTGTAAAGCCCATTAGGGTTTCCTTAGTCTATAAAAGGAACCCAAGGCATAGTTAGTAGATATAGTTCTACACAGATCAATAGAGATCGATTAGCAATTATAGTTTTGTAATCTGTAACCTAGGCAGATTCAAGTTATAATATAAAGTTCTTTTGTGATCCTTAATACTGTTCTTCTTAGCATTATTGATTAGTTTCCGCATAATCAATAGTGTTTAAATCAGTGTTTCATTATTGATGCTTTAGAATTATCTAAAGGAACAAACCTCTTACAAGCTAAAGGTTAAGATCTATTCAGTAAACGATCCAACACACTGGGATAGCCAATTCTTAATGTCGGTTAGACATGGTGAATTGATTACCATTTGTTGTGTTGAAATGAAACCAACACCTAAAAATTCTCCTATCCCTTGTAGCTTGCCAATTCTCAAAACCACTATCCATAGATCAGGCTAAGAACAAACTATCTAAGAACCAAATTGTGTGTTTTATCCGATATCGCACAATGCTAGCAGTACAAACTCATTTTAATACTAGCAGTTTGATCAAAGCTTGCAGTATTAATATCCTCTGTATAGAGAGCAGCACAAACCTTGGTTTAAGGCCAACAGTAGTAACTGCTAAAATTTACCCCAGCAGCAGAAACTTAATACTGGCAGCATTAAAAATATACTAGCATTATTAATCATACTAGCAGCACTAAGTATAAACTAGCAGCATTAACCCTTAGTGATAGTAGCACTAACATGAATTGGCAGTATTAACGTCACCTGGCAGCACTAACTTACATAAGCACAGGAAGAGCTTCTACAATTCAAGTTACAAGAAGTTTGGGTTTACAGAATTCAAGACTGCAAGCACACCAATGGAAACTCAAAAGCCTTTACTCAAGGATGAAGATGGTGAAGAAGTGGACGTTCATTTATATAGATCAATGATTAGTTCATTGATGTATCTTACATCTTCAAACCTGAAAATATGTTTGCAGTGTATGCCAATGTTCTAGATACCAATCAATCAAAGGTTTCACATCTTCATCTGTGAAAAGGATTTTAGGTACTTAAAAAGGTCACCATAAATTGGGCCTTTGGATCCAAAAGATTCTCTTTTGATTTGGTAGCATACACTGATAGTGATTATGCTGGAACAAGCTTGGATAGGAAGTCTACAACAAGAGGTTGTCAATTCCTTGGATGTAGATTAATATCATAACAATGCAAGAAACAAATAGTGGTTGCAAATTCCATAACAGAAGCTGAATATGTGGCTGCTTCAAGTTGTTGTGGACAAGTGCTTTGGATTCAGAATTAACTACTTGATTATGGGTACAAATATATGCTACCAAGATCTTTATAGACAATAACAGTACATTATGCATAATAAAAATCATGTTTTCAATTCAAAAACAAAGCCATATAGAGAATAGACACCAATATAATTAAGAATTTGCAATTATAAGAAATTGATTCAAATGGTCAAATTCATACTTGACAATAATGTTTGCATAATTGCTTACAAAGGCTTTTTGATGTAAGTAGAGTTTCACTATTTGAATGCTATTATTGAAATAGCTAAATCCTTAAAAGTCTTTAACTCTTTATGTTTTTGTGTAGAGTTTTGGTATGAATTAGCTAATTGTTATTCATGTCATTAAAAGTTTCTGTTGTTAAGTATAATTAGTACTGCTAGTTATACTTGATACTGTTGCGTTTCTGTTGTTAGTTATACTTAATACTGATGGTATAATTAACACTATGAGATTGAGAAAATGCTATGGCTTTGTATTTCTTGGTTTTTTGATCTAACATTTGTTGGGATTAAAAGACTTCTTGATGATCTTAGAGTTACTGGTGCTAAGGTTTGTGTTACTACTGCTAGCGATACCCAAAGACTGACCATGTCTTACTTTTATTAGAGTTATAAGGTGGTTAAGTATATGTATTCGTTCCTATGATCCAGTCAAAACAGGAGGGATCTACCTAAGGACATTCCATCAGAAAGAATATACGTCCTTAGGTATGATACAAAAGGAATAAAAGTAAGAAAGGGGATAATGCAGAATAAGACAGAGTTAACACTAGAACAAACCCAACAAGGCGTTAGTGATAAAGTCTTGGTAAGCATTGAAGGGGTTGAAGAATGAAAAAGAAATGTAAAGATACAGGGTCTAAAGAAAGAATCCCTCCATATACTTAAGCAGAAATCGAGTCAATACATATGCTATTAAAAACAATAAGCTATTGTTTGGTATTAAGGATGACATCATGGACCCAGTGATGCAATGCACAACCCTCCCTAGCTACTCAAGGTCTCTTAAAAGACTCTTGTTTCATTTCTCACGGAGATAAACGCATTTCTGTCGACTTTCTTACTCCGAGTTAGTTGATATTGAAAAGGTGGCACTTTGCTCCAGCCTCCGAGTACTAAAACCAAAGTGCACTATTGAGCCTAAAGCCATAAAGAGATCTTCCATAAATCTTACTAGGACACTAATCCAAAATACACTTGTTATTCATACATTGTGAAAAAAAGAAATATCTTAAGAGTCCTCCGCATTATCCTTGTGATATTACCCGAACATTAGAATGATACTAAAGTATTCACAGTGACAATGGAAATCCTTACAGAACAAACATCAAACAAGCTCTGTGGTAGGTGACTTGTGAAATCCTATATGGATCAAACTTGTGACACTGGATATCGATTCGGTCCAGACTATGAATTGACGGTTCATGAATTTTAAATGCATAAAACTCTCGATGTGTTGCAAAACCACTTTAGCAAGTGACACATCGATTGATTTTCAAATAGATTTTTGATTCAATCGGTGACACAGTAACTCACTGGTTCACTCATACCATGTTGTCTGCTTTAAGATGCTTTAGTAATAAGAACGGCTGGTGCAGATGTGAAACCCTGTCAAGGATATTCTTTTGACATCAATTGAAGTTTAACTCCATCAAAGATGCCAAGTTATTAATGCAGGCTATTGAGAAGAGGTTTGGAGGGAATGCTGCTACTAAAAAGACTTAGAGGAATATTCTAAAGCAGCAGTATAATTTTTTTACTGCATCTAGCTCAAAGGTGTTAGATCAAACCTTTGATATGCTTCAAAAGCTTATCAGTCAGTTGGAGATTCATGGTGAATATATCTCACAAGAAGATGTGAATCATAAGTTCTTAAGAAGTCTATCACTAGAATGGAACACACATACCATTGTATGAAAGAACAAGCCTGAGATAGATACATTAAGCTTGGATGATCTTTACAACAACCTGAAGATCTATGAACCATAGGTCAAAGGAACATCAAAGCTCAAGCACAAACACACAAAACGTAGCCTTTGTGTCCTCAAACAGAGCACAGCATACAAATGGAGCATTTTAATACAGCTCATGGTGAGTACACTTTCTAGCATCAAGATACTGCTGTTAACTCAACAACAATTGATAATTGAGTGATGTTGTCATATGTGCTTTCTTTGCAAGTCAACCAAATAGTCTACAACTTGACAATGAGGACTTGCAACAAATTAATCCTGATGATTTAGAAGAGATGGATTGAAGTGGCAGGTGGCTATGCTAACAATGAGGGCAAGGATATTCTTGAAGAACACTGGAAGAAAGCTTACTGTGAATGGTACTGAAACAATTGTGGTTTGACTAGTCCAAGGATGAATGTTACAACTGCCCAAAACAGGGGGGTACATGCAAGAGAGGCAGGGTCCAAGGACCCCCAAGAAAACAGGAATAAAGAGAACACAAGAAGGGTTGTGCCAGTAGAGAGACAACTACGTTCCAATCCTTTGATCTCATGTGATGGTCTTGGTGATTATGATTGGAGTGATCAAGCAGAAGAAGGTCCAACTAACTTTGCACTCATGGCTTACTCTTTTACAAGTTCTAACTCTAATGTATCTACTGATTCAAACTGTTCATCATCTTGTTTGGAAAATGTTAAAATTCTTAAAGAACAAAATGAAAAAGTTGTTAAAAGACTTAAGGACATCCAAGATAAATGCATCCTTATAAAAACAAGGGGGGTGGTTTTTAGAGTCTATCAGAAGCAAGACTTCTAGTTATAAGAAAATTGAGTCTGTTTATGAAGAAGATATCAAGGCTCTTAAAAACGTGAGGATTATTTAAAAGAAGTAGCCTTACAGAGCTTTAGGAAAAATGTTGGTAACTGGCTCCAAAAACAAAAAGATGGAAATCAGCTAACATAAAAAAATAAAAAAGAAAAATAAAAGACTTGAGAAACATCTAAAAGCTTAAGCAAACTCATAGAAAGTCAATAGTTATAAGTGCAAAATAGGTTTAGGGTATAATGTTGTTCCACCTCCCTATACATGAAACTTTATGCCTCCAAAACCTAATTTGTCATTCTCTGGTCTAGAAGAGTTTGTGAATGAGCCTATAGTTAGTGAGCCTACAGTTAAGAAGCCTGTAGTTGATGATATGAATCTAAGGCTATGCAGACAAGCCTAAGTTGTTAGGAAGAATAATGTATGCATCAATTATTGATGATGGGTGTCTGATAGTGAGGAAGAAGATTTGCCCTAGGCTAAATTAAAAGAAAACAGATAAGCCTAGATTATGCTAAGATAAAGTTTGTTAAACTCTAATGAACAAGTGTGAAATCTCCAAGGAAAACGAACTATTCAACAAGGATGGAACAAAATAGGCTAATACACATAGTCCTAGAGGCAATCAAAGAAACTGGAATAATATGATGTCTTAGAGACTAGGAAGTAATTTTAAGATGTTTAACAAGGCTTGTTATGTATGTGGAAGATTGATCATCTGTATAAACTGTATAACCAACAAGACATTTAATAATAAAAAGATGGTAAAACCAATGTGGAACTATACTCAAAGGGTGAATCACCAAAATTTTTCTAGAATGACTCACCCCAGTCCTAAAAGGAACATAATTCCAAAAGCAGTTTTAATGAGGTCTGGCCTCAGTATCACAACTACGCGTTAGACGCGAGTTATAATACTGTGCTCAACCAAGAACAATAGTGAATATTGCAAGACCAATGACAAATGTTTTAAATAAAGCCCATTCAACTGTTAGAAGGCCCATTAACAACAAAACAGCAACTAAAAACAGTAATTTTTAATAAGAGGGTTAAATTGTTAGTGGTACGTAATGTTAATACTGCTAGCCAAAAGCAGTAGTTTAATGCTGCTAGGCCATAAGAGTACTTTAATGTTGTTAGGGAAACGAGGTTAATGTTTGTAAAGGGCTCAGCTTGTATGGTTTGGAAACCAAGACTAAAGTAAATAGACACCATGTTCTAAACACAACAGTGCATCAACCATTCTAAAAAGGTTTGATTATATTGATGCACAAGGCAGATCCAAGTCAGTGATGGCTTGGGTCCCCAAAGAAGACTAAAATTTTCATACCTTATATGCAGGGCAATCACAGCAAATTTGGAGGAGAAAGGAGTGATTGACAGTGGATGCTCAAGGCACATGACAGGGAACATGTCCTATCTTACTGACTTTGAAGAAATTGATAGAGGATATGTTGCCTTTGGAGGTAACCCCAAAGGAGGGAAAATCACAAGCAGAGGTACAATCAAAACTGGTAATTTAGATTTTGAGAATGTGTATTTTGTAAGAGAGTTACAGTTTAACCTCTTTAGTGTCTCACAAATGTGTGACAAAAAGAATAAGTTCTCTAAATGACACTGAATGTATTGTTATATCTCTAAACTATAAGTATAACTGATGAAAGTCAATGTTTTTACTTAAAGTTCCTAGAAAGAACAATATGTATAGTGTTGATTTAAAGAATATTGTTTCTAAAGGAGGTCTAACTTCTTATTGCAAAAGAAACATCTGATAATCAAACTTTAGCATAGAAGAGCTTGTGACACTTAAATTACAAACCATGAAAACTGTTAAAGAAAATCTTGTAAGAGGTTTACCTTCAAAACTTTTTGAAAATGATCAAACCTGTGTTGCTTGTTAAAAAGTAAAGCAACATAGAGCTTCTTGTAAGTCTAAAACAGTAAGTTCAATCAGCCAACCTTTACATATGTTGCACATGGATTTGTTTGGTCTAACATTTGTAAAAAGCTTAATGAAAAAGGTGTATTGCCTAGTTGTCACAGATGAATTACATGTTAGAGTTTAGTTTGGTTTTCTTTCTAGGTATTAATGATGAGACTAGTTCAATTCATAAGTCTTTATAATTGGAGTAGAAAAACTAATTAGATCAAAGGTTAAGGTAATTAGGTGTGACAATGGAACTGAGTTCAAGAATAAGGAGATGAATCTGTTTATTGAGAGAAAATGTATTAAAAGCGAATTTAGTGTAGCTAGAACTCCTTAACAAAATAGAGTAGCTGAGAGGAAAAATAGAACACTAATTAGCTGCTAGTACAATGCTAGCTGATCCTAAGCTACCTCTACTTTCTGGCCTGAAAGCAGTTAATACTGCATGCTATTGCAAAAATGGTATTAGTAACTAAGGCCTCATAACAAACCCCTTTTGAACTTTTTCTTGTGTAAGAAAACCAGTTTAGGCTTTAATGAGACCATATGGGTGTCCTGTCACTATTCTCAATACCATAGTTTGTTAACCCAATATCACCTTCACTTCACCATTGATACAAGAAAAATAGATAAGAGAAAAGGAAGAATTTTAGAAAGAAGTTAGAGAGAGAAATAAAGAGAGAAAAATGAGAATGGTTGATTAAACAAATGAAATCTTACAAATGAATCAACACCCTCTCCATCCTTGGAGAGGGGTATTTATAGTTAAAACCAAGAGGCTTTCATGCCTTGGTGTTTCTACGGGCCGGGCTTGGGATTACTTGGGCTTTCGCCCGATACACGTGACCGATTAGATTACACACAAAGGACCCGTTACCCGTCTGAGCCTATACAACGTATAATTAATTAATGAACCGAGACTAATATAATTAATGACGACTTCTAGTTTGACTCAATATTTTGTGCTAACAAATCTCCCCCGAAGTGATTCATTGCGACACTCTCGTGAGATCAATGAGAATGTTTTTGTCTTGAGCTCTGTGATCTTTGTCTCTGTCAACTTGTAGCTTGTTCCTTCATGCTTTGTGAACTTTGATCTTTATCCCTTTGCATTGTCTTTTGACCTTTGTCTTTTTCGTCCGAGAGTCTTTTAAATCTTTATCCCTTCCGTCTTGATCGTCTTTGCCACCTGCGATCTTGTGTCTGACCAAATGCTCTCACATTGCATCATCTTGAGAAGCTTGCATAACAAATCTCCCTTGATAACTTGATATCTTAAAGGAAGATCTTGTATATCAAAGTTTGTGGAAGTCTTTGTCTTTGTTTCTTGAGCTTTCCTGATTCTTGAATCTTAATGCTTATATTATGTCTTTGTAGTTTGAGCATGAGCATGGGTAATAAATCCACTCTAGCGGAATAAGGCATCACCATCTTCCATCTTTATGGTATCCTGAAATAAAACAGATAGCCATAAAAGCGTGTGGACAATAGGCTTTGTCATTCGTCCTGGATTAGTTAGGATTAACCTCCGTTTTGTAGACCGTTTTACATTATAAATATTTACCTGTGATTCAGGTAGATTCAAAGAATCTCCTGTACAGGATTCCAGCTCAAGCCGTTAGGATCTTCTAACATAGATGTATCAGATTTGCCATGCTATGCTAGTTCTCATTACCAAAACGTCTCCAAGCAGTACAACACGTAAGAAGTGAATCAGATAGCTTACTATCTTTCAGATTAAGCCATCAATTCTTTTCCGAGGAACAGAGTTTGATTCCACATTGAATCGCACCATCGTTTCTTCCAGATGACACAAGTATTGATTCATAAGCAATCTCGCAGTCACATACCACGAGCTTTTAGAATGCTGGCTCAAGCAGGATTTCCATCTTCATTGTGAGTACATAAGTATCACTCGGATGTTCTGGCAGAATCACAAGGATAATGCGTAGGACTCTTGTTAACAGCTTGTGAACTAGTTGATGTTCAACAAGTGTTTGTCATGGAATGTGTCCTAATGAATTTATTGATTGATCTCCTTGGCTCTATACTCGATTTAAGTGCTATTGGTTTTTAGTAATCGGAAAGCTGGAGCCAGACAGTCCACCTATTACAATATTAACAAAATCGAGTTAGAAAGGTCCAATAGAAGTCGAGTGTATCTCCGTGACAAATAGACAAGTTTCTTTTGAGAGATACACCCGAAAGGCTATGAAGGGTTATGCATTGCAATCACTAGGTTCCATGAAGTATCGTCTTCAATGTCAGCAATAACATTGTGATTCTGACAGCATATGTATTGACCCGGTTTCTGCCTAAGTTGTGTGGAGGGCTCTTCTTTAGACCCTTTATCTTTACATTTTCTTTCATTCTTCAACCCCCTTCATGCTTACCAGACGTCATTACTAACACCTGTTTGATTGTTCCAGTGTTAGCTCAATCCTAGTCGCATTCTTCCCTTTAAACACAATCATCTCCCATCATACCTAAGGACTGCTATTTCTACTATGAAGTTGTCCCTTGGGTAGATCCCTCCGGTTCTGGTTGGATCATAGAACAAATACGCTAACCTTACCACCTTAATGAACTTCTGAATCCATCATAGGACAAATACCTAACCTTACCACCTTATGTCTTCAGAATCGTCGTGACATAAGATGTTGTAGGGTATGAGATCGAACCATGAAACCGTTTCTGAATAACACTTTGAGTCTTTTAGATTACATTTCTCCCCATATTTTAAATTCTAAGTCACTTAGATTTTGAAATACCGTGTGATTAAAATTTGTCTTGAAAAGCCATGGGGAAATCTCTTACTTAGCATGAATTACATGGGACATAAACTTGCTCCCCCTTAATTTTACATATGTTTGACACCAAAAACAATGATACCAAGTTGTAAAATGAATATAAAATTGAGGTTGAACACTTAGTCATCTTATAACTATCATTCTATTGAATTGTCATTATTATCTTGTTGTTATTAAGAGACTTTTTGGGAATGGTTTGAATACATAAGAATGGTCGTGAGATGATGTATCCAAACTCATTAAATGTGGTTTTTCGAAAAACTCCCCCTTGAAAGATAGAGTGTTGAACACACAATTTTGAAAGATTATGAATCGTCAGTGAGAAATTCTTGAAAAAATTGTGTTCAACATTTTGAAAAACATCATGTTAGAAGACTTCTCTTCCAACTCTAAGGGTAAGCGCACTTATGCGTACACTATCCTTTTTCTTGAGCTTAAAACTTTGAATGTCTGGTAAGAACAGCTCAAGACCGAGAAAAGTTGAATTTCTCGTTGTTAGGATAAGTTATCTTTATAGATAAACTTTCCTTTATTTGAAGTCCGGGTTACGTACTGATATTTGCACATAAGCCATCAAGAAAAATTAGAAATGACATGTTTTGAAAGCATTTGAAACTCCTGTTCGAACTTCATTTACACGCCCGTGTCGATATTAATCAACATTTCTAGGTACGTAAATGTTATCGATTCCAAGAGACATGTCGAGAAGAATATTTTTTGAAACATTTTCTGATTTTTTGATTTTGTATTTTCTTTTTGAAATTTTATATTTTTGTATTTTTCTTTTTGAAATTTTATATTGTTGTATTTTTCTTTTTTCAAAAATATGTACATGTTGATGTTTGATGAGGCATCAAGCAGATTCATTTGTCAGAACCTCCAGTTCTGCTGGAGTCAAACATCTCATACCAATTCGTCTGACGAGATACTGAAACCTTTCTTCGGGAAGGGCTTTAGTAAACATGTCAGCCAATTGGTATTCAGTTCTGACAAAGTACAATTCAATTATACCGTTTTCAACCTGTTCTTCATTAGGTTAGAATCCTTGAGCCTGGTTTATGAGATTATCAGTCGTTTTCAGCAACCAAACGCCGAGTCTTCCCTTTTTAGGATTGAAAGATGTACCTGCACTTAAGTTAAGAGTACCTGCACTGACATCAAGAGTTTGTTCGCATTCATATTGGTTAGTGATATCTTCATTTGAACCATTTGTGGGTTCACTGTCAACCTTGGTTGTGCTAGATGTGAATATCTTTCCAGTAGGAACCCACCTAAGACCAACTGTCTTGAAAATTTTACCCGTGTCGGTTTCCACCTAAGACAAAACTATGAAGTCCATTGTTTTTCTCATGGACAACGAAGTCTTTTTATTGAAGACCATGTCTTTTTGGGATCTGTCTTTCTGGTTCTTTGCACACCTTATTTGTTCTACGGGGTTTGTTTTCTGTTCGTGTCTAACTGGATGGAACCTTAGCACGTGATTTGACTTCATTTAGGAATTTATGTTACACAAATAATCAGATTGGCATAAGACACATTTCTGACATGTTGAGCAAACAAAATGTTTGGAGTCAAAAAAACTTCTAGAATTCCTAGAGTGTTCTGCTATAGGCACAGTCTTTGTCGTGACGCAACTACTCTTAGATGCAGGCCAATTCCTAACCTTTGGTTTACTGATCCTAGTTTTAGGATTGCTACCACTGTCCGTGCTTTGTGTACTAGCAGAAGCATCACACTAGGTTTCTGAATTCCTACTGCTTCTTGTGTCTTTTTCTCACTTCCACTAGTATGATTATGAATCATGTCATTTGTGCTATACCTAGATGACATTGCAATCAGTGATGAGGTTTTGCAACAGCAATTCCTTGCTTAGGCAAATATTGTGTAGTGACTGTTTTGACAACATCGATATTGACATCAACTTGGGAGCAACCCGTAGCTTTGAAAATCTAGGTCGTTCAAACTTAAACCAGTCGTTGTCCCCTAACAACTGATGGTTTCTACGTGGTTGTAAAGCGTTTTCCCTAAAGATTGACGATTTTGAAACTTAGTATTCACACTATTTCCTGTTAATTTCCTTAACTTATTTTTTAATGCTGCAATTGCAAACCCCTTTTCCTGAAGTTGAGCTTTGAATTCATCATTTTTAGCAATCAAAGAAGTTGTGAGTTCTATGTTCTTAGCTCTCGTTGTCTTGATAGATATCAACATTTCTTTTAATGCTTTTTTTCAAAGTCTTATTTTCTTAAGTAACTTAGTCACTTTATGTTCACAATTCGATGTTTTATTGTTTCAATACATCTATTCATGTTTAACCTTGCAACATAACTTGTTACTTTCAAAATGACCATCGTTTCCCTTCTTTTAAAGCTTATTTTGATATTTAAGTTCAAGATTAACACAATTTTCTCCCATTCTTAAAAAATCTTTTTGAAATTGGGCAAACGGGTCTTTTTGAGACGAATATTTTTAGATTCAAGAGATTGATTTGAGAGTTCAGTTGTCTGGTTATCAGTTAATGTAGTAGGCAAAGGACATGTGTCATGACATTGTTTAACATTCTGGTCAACCTCTCCTTCATTATTAAATTTGGGTTGCTCAGTATGTTGTTATCCTATAGCAAAGACATTGATTTTAGCAGTCGTTTGTACCTCAACCATTGGCTCTTCATCATATATAGGTCTGATATGTGCATCATCAGCATGTGCATCATTCCCTGATTTGCTGCTTGTATCCTGCTCTTTTGATTCTGTCCCAATGCTTTCTGTGTACCAAACTAGGCATCCACTGGCTTTTCAAGTATCAACTTTCCTCTGTTGTCTGAATCTGTCTTTCATTCACCCAGCTGTCATACTCTCGTTTATGCTGTGCTCTTTCATCAATCGACTTCTTAACAGATTCCATGTGTTGGATCAGTGTGTCACGGAATTCTGGAATCGTAAGTTGAGTGTATTGGAGAAAATAGTTGCATGTCATTACAACAAATTCATCATCTAAATACATTCGTGACTTGATGAACATCTGAAACTGTGTCTCGAGTACTTTAAAAGAAGCTATGGATCCAATCTCTTGAAATTCTTCTTTGTCAAGTTGCTTTTCTAATTGATCCACGTTTAGGAACATTGTGCCTATAAAAGTTTCAACATCTTGACCAAAGAGTGTTCCAAATGCACGTTTGAATCCAGACTCGATTCGAGTTCCTTTTAAGTTGTCTTGTGAAAGATGCTTGAGGTGTGAATGAAGTTTTCGAAAAGATACCATGCAACTCTTTTTTGCTTTGTCTTGAATTTGTTGCATTTGTTGTTCTTCCGAATTAGAACACGAAGATAAAGTATCTTTCGTTTCCATTTTACCGTGAATTGAAGTGAAAATGATGTGTAGGATCTTAAGCAGGTAAAGTGATTGTTGTTGTTGTGGAAAAAAAATTAATGTTCACGGGATTTTACAAATCTTTGATTAAAACCGAGAAAAGAATCGTATCTTTCGCGGGATTTTACAAAATCAAGAAGAAACCGTGAAACAATAATTAATTGTTGTTGAAATCGTTGTTGAAATCGTTGTTGTTGTTGAAGAATTTGGACTTTCGTTAACGATTTGTTGAGCTTAAAACAGCAAACGGTGCACAAACGATTCACGTTGGAGGACTAACGATTGATTTATAACTTGTAAGGACTAACGGTGCAAGTTAGTTTCAACAAAGAGGTGTTATTAATCAAAGAAGAGTTAATGAAGAGAATCACTTGAAACTTAGGGACTGCATGTGTCATTTTTCAATACTTGTTAATTAATATTTCTATTCCCTCCATTTTTTTTTCTCAGCTTTTTCGTTTTGAAAATAGTAGAAATATGAACGACGATTAATTTGATCTTATGAACCGGTACGGTTATCGTCGGTGAAATCCGAATATACCACGTTGATCGAAACGATGACACGATCGCAACGGTATAAGTTAAACGTCCCGTAGTTAACCGTCACTTGAAACCGAAAACCGAAAACACTTAAACGAGTACTCGTTCGATTCCTTAAGAAGGTAGCTCGATCGGTCCAACTATGTGGGAGCTCGTTCGGTTGTAAAAAGGTGAACTCATTCGATCCTTTTTGTGTTTTTTTTTTATTCGTTCGATCGTTTTTCTACTCGTTCGATGGTCTCGTTCGATCCAAACAAAAGACACTCGTTCGGTCCAACGAAAAAACCACTCGTTCGATCCTCTTCGTTTTTCTAGTTCGATGGTACTCGTTCGATGACACTCGTTCGATACTTGCAATCTTACACTCGTTCGATGGTTTCGTTCGATGGTCTTTGTTCGATGGTCTTTGTTCGATGGTCTCTTGTTCGAACCAAATAGAATGATGCTCGTTTGATCTTTCTAAAACTGATGCTCGTTCGATTGTTACTGTGTAGCTTGTGTTAAAGACACTTGAAACAGTTGGAAAGCAATGGAAATAAACGTGGAACTAAAAAAACAAAACATGAAACAGTGGAGAAGAGAAAAAAATAATAGAAAACAAAACGTGAAACAGTGATACCAAAGAAACGTCTATAATCCCTAAAATAAACTTTAAATCACCACAAAATAAACGTCTATAAAAAACGAATGAGATAATATGCCAAAAAAAAAAAATTTTTTACTTTCCAAACAAAAGAAATTAGCCGAATGCTATAATGCTCAAAGTAAATTACCACAACAAAAAAAACACTAAACCCACCCGTGGCGAATGATACCAAATGTCGTCACCAAATAATCACTTTCACTTCATATTGAAACAAGAAAATAAGATGAGATAATATGGAAGAAGTTTAGAGAGAAGTTAAAGAGAGAAAGGTAGAGAGAAGAAAAAAGATGGAAGATTACTTGCCAAATTACAAAATGAGAATTAACAAGAACCAACCCCCTCTCCATACTTGGAGAGGGGTATTTATACTTAATACCAAGAGGCTTTCATGCCTTGGTATTTCTACGGGCCGGGCTCGGGATTACTTTGGGCTTTCGCCCGATACACGTGACCGGTTAGATTACATTTAAGAGCCCGTTTACCCGTGTAGCCTATTACAACGTATATTATTTTAGTGACCGAGACCTAATATAATTATGAACGAACTTCCATTGTTCGACTCATTATTTTGAGGCTAACAATCTCCCCCGAAGTGAGTTCATTGTGACACTCCTTCATGAGATCAATGAGATTGCTTTTGTCGTTAAGCTCTTGTGATCTTTGTCTCTGTCTACGTTGTAGGCTTGTTCCTTCATGCTTTGTGATCTTTGATCTTGAGCCTTTGTCATTGTCTTTTGACTTTGTCTTTTTCGTCCGAGATCTTTAAATCTTTATCCTTTTGTCTTGATCGTCTTTGCCACTTTGCGATCTTGTGTCTTAACCAACATGCTCATACTTTGCATCATCTTGAAAGCTTGCTAACAATCTCCCTTGATAGACTTGATATCTTTGAAGGAAGATCTTGTATATCAGAGTTTGTGCGGAAGTCTTTGTCTTTAATTCTTGAGCTTTCATGATTCTTGAATCCTTGTGCTTTTGGAATGTCATTTGTAGATTGAGATGAAGACGTGTAATGAATTCGACTCCAGATGGAATGATGGCTCACCATCTCCATCTTTATGTATCCTGAATAAAAAAACAGTTAGCTCAATTTAAAGGGTGTGGAGATATGGCTTTGTCATTCGTTCCGGATTTGGTTAGATAATCTCCGGTTCTGTAGACCGTTTTACAGTTTAAAACTGTACCTTGTGATCAGTAGGTTCAAGATCTCATTGAAGGGTTTCCAAGCTCAAACCGTAGGATCTTCTAACACAGATGTATAGATTTACCATATTGCTTGTTTCATTACCGAACGTCTCAAGAAGACAACACGGTAAGAGTGAATCAGATTGTTACTATCTTTCTGTTCAAGTAGTCAATTCATTTCCTGGAACAAGTTTGATTCACATTGAATTCACATCATTTCTGTCCAGTTGACACAAGATTTGATTTCATACTAGAAATCTCGCCATAGTCAACCTACCAAGAGCTTGTTTGATGCTGGCTCAAGCAGGATTTCCATTCGTCATTATTAATACTAAAGAGTATCACTCTGAATTGTTCTGGAAGAATCCACAAAGTTAATGCGTAGGACTCTTGTTAACGCTTGTTAATTAATGATGTGCAACAAGTGTTTGTCATGTAATGTGATCCTAGATGAGATTATTTGGATGATTCTTGGTTAGAGCGTTTAGGTGCGTTTTGGTTTTAGTTATCGGGGCTGGAGCAGACTGCCACCTATTCAATATTAACTAACTCGGAATGAGAAAGTCAATAGAAGTCGTGTGTATCTCCGTGACAAATGAGACAAGTTTCTTTTGAGAGAAACCCGAATGGCTGGGAAGGGTTGTGCATTGCATCACTGGGTCCATGATGTCGTCTTCAATGTCAGCAATCAACATTGTGATTTGTACAGCTATATGTATTGTCAAGGTTTCTGCCTAAGTTGTGTGGAGGGCTGCTTTCTTTACACCCTTTATCCATACATTTCTTTTTCATTCTTCAACCCCTTCAATGTTACTCAAGACGTCATACTAAACCTTGTTTGTGATTGTTCCAGTAGTTAGCGCTATCTAGTCGGCTTCTTCCTTATACACATTCATCTCCAATCATACCTAAGGACTGCTATTTCTAACTATGGAGTGATCCTTTGGGTAGATCCCTCCGGTTCTGGTTGGATCATAGGACAAATACCTAACCTTACCACCTTTTGACTTCAGAATCGTCGTGAAATAAGATATTGTAGGGTATGAGATCGAACCATGAAACCGTTTCCGAATAGCACTTTGAGTCTTTTAGATCACATTTTAATTACATTTCTCCCCTTATTTTAAATTCTAAGTCACTTAGATTTTGAAATACTGTGTGATTAAAAATTTTGTCTTGAAAGGCCATGGGGAAAAATGTTGCAAGTTAGCATGAAGTATGTGGAACTTGTGTCTCTTGATCCCCCATTTTTTAATATGTGTGACACCAATAAAATTGTTACCAAAGTTGTAAAATCGATTAAAATTGTTAGGTTGAACAATTAGTGCATCTTATAACTATCATTCTATGAATTGTATTATTATTCTTGTTGTTATTAAGGAGACTTTTAAGAAATGTTTGAATACATAAGAATGGTCGTGATGATGTATCCAAACACATTAAACTTTGTTTTTCGAAAAACTCCCCCTTGAAAGATGGAGTGTTGAACACACAATTTTGAAAGATTATGAATCGTCAGTGAGAAATTCTTGAAAAATTGTGTTCAACATTTTGAAAAACATCATGTTAGAAGACTTCTTTCTAACTCTAAGGGTAAGCGCACTTATGCGTACACTATCCTTTTTCTTGAGCTTATACTTCGAATGTCTTGTAAGAACAGCTCTAAGACCGAGAATGTTGAATTCTCGTTGTTAGGGTAAGTTAGCTTCATAGATAAACTTTCCTTTATTTGAAGTCCGAGTTACGTACTGATATTTGCACATAAGCCATTTAGAAAATTAGAAATGACATGTTTTGAAAGCATTTGAAACTCCTGTTCGAACTTCATTTACACGCCCGTGTCGATATTGATCACATTTCTAGGTACGTAAATGTTATCGATTCCAAGATAAATGTCGAGAAGTAAGATTTTTTTGAGACATTTTGATTTTTTGATTTTGTATTTGCTGTGTTCAAACGTCATTGACATGAAGACCGAGGCTTGAACTGCTGTGATCAAACATCTTTTAAACATTGATGACCGAGGCTTGAACTGATGCGATCAAACGTCTTACATTGATGACCGAGGCTTGAACTGATTTGTTCAAACATCATTTGACGTGAAGACCGAGGCTTGATCTGTTGTGATCAAACATCTTTTATACATTGATGACCGAGGCTTGAACTGCTGTGTTCAAACGTCATTTGACATTGATGACCGAGGCTTGAACTGCTGTGTTCAAACGTCATTACTTATGCATCAGATGAAAATTCCTTGAAGCCCTGGTTTATCAGATATCATTCTTTTCAGCAACCAAACTCGGAGTCCTTCCTTTGTAGGATTTAAAGATGTACCTGCATGTATGTTAAGTGTACCTGCACTGACATCAAGAGTTTGTTTGCATTCATATTGGTTCGTGATATCGTCATTTGAACCATTTTGGGGTTCACTGTCAACCTTGGTTGTGCTAGATGTGAATATCTTTCCAGTAGGAACCCACCTAAGACCAACTGTCTTGAAAATTTTACCCGTCGGTTTCCACCTAAGACAAGATCTAGGAGTCATTGTTTTCTCATGGACAACGGAAGTCTTTTTGATTGAAGACATGTGTCTTTTTGGGATCTGTCTTTCTGGTTTCTTTGCAAAACTTGTTTGCTCTACGGGTATGTATCTTTTTGTTGTCTTATTGGATGGAACCTTAGCACGTGAGTTGACTTCATTCAGGAATTTTGTTACACAAGAATCATGATTTGCATTAAAGACACATTTCTGACATGTCGAGCAAACAAAATGTTTGGAGTCAGAAAAACTTCTAGAATTCCTAGAGTGTTCTGCTATGGGCACAGTCTTTGTCGTGACACAACTACTCTTAGATGCAGGCCAATTCCTAGACTTTTGGTTATTGATCCTAGGTTTTGGTTTGCTACCATTTGCCGTGCTTTGTGATCTAGCAGAAGGCATCACACTAGGTTCTGAATTCCTACTGCTTTCTTATGTCTTTTTCTTAGCTTCCTCTAGGTAGTGTTTATGAACCATGTCATTTGAGCTATACCTAGATGAGCCAGGTGCAATCATGTGATGAGGTTTTGCAACAACAGATTCTCTTTCCTTAGGCAAATAATGTGTAGTGACTGGTTTTGACAAATCGTTATTGACATCAACTTGGGAGGCAAACCGTTGCTTTGAAAATCTAGGTCGTTCAAACTTAAACGCAGTCGGTTGTCTAACAACAGATTGGTTTCTACGTGGCTGTAAAACCGGTTTCCCTAAGATTGACGATTTTGCAAACTTAGTATTCACACTATTTCCTATTAATTTCCTTAACTTATTTTTTAATGCTGCAATTGCAAACCTTTGTTCCTGAAGTTGAGTTTTGAATTTATCATTATTTGCAATCAAAGAAGTTGTGTGTTCTATGTTCTTAGCTCTCGTTGTCTTGATAGAATCAAACATTTCTTTGTAATGCCTTTTCAAAGTCTCATTTTCCTTAAGTAATTTAGCCACTTTAGGTTCCAATTCTATGTTTATTGTTTCAATTACATCTATGTCATGTTTAACCTTGGCTTCATTACTTTTTACTTTCGAAAATTGACCATGTTGCCCTTCTTTTAAAGCTTGATTTTGATATTTAAGTTCAAGATTAACACAATGTGCTTCCATTCTTGATTTTTTTTGAAATTGGGCAACAATCATTTTGAGACGAATATTTTCAGATTCAAGAGATTGATTTGAGAGTTCAGTTGTCTGGTTATCAGTTAATTTATCATGCAAAGGACATGTGTCATGACATTGTTCAACATTCTGGTCAACCTCTCCTTCATTATTGAATTCAGGTTGCTCAGTATGTTGTTGTCCAGTAGCAAAGATATTGATTTCAGTAGTTGTTTGTACCTCAGCCATTGGCTCTTCATCATATATGGGTCTGATATATGCATCATCAGTATGTGCATCATTCCCTTATCTGTTGCTTGTATCTTGCTCTTTTAATGCTGTCCCACTGCTTTCTGTATCAACCAAGCTAGCATCAAATGCTTTACTCGAATCAACCTTATCCTCTGTTGTCTGTATCTGTCTTTCATTCACCCAGTTGTCATACTCTCGTTTATGCTGTGCTCTTTCATCAATCGACTTCTTAATAGATTCCATGTGTTGAATCAGTGTGTCACGGAATTTTGGAATCGCGAGTTGAGTGTATTGTAGAAAGTAGTTGCATGTCATTACAACATATTCATCATCCAAATAAATCCGTGACTTGATGAACATCTGAAACTGTGTCTCGAGTACTTTAAAAGCAGCCATGGATCCAATCTCTTGAAATTCTTCTTTGTCAAGTTGCTTTTCTAGTTGATCCACGTATAGGAACATTGTGCCTGTGAAAGTCTCTATATCTTGACCAAAGAGTGTCGCAAATGCACGTTTGAATCCAGACTCGGTTCAAGTTCCTTTTAAGTCATTGTTTGAAAGAAGCTTAAGGTGTGAATGAAGTCGTCGAAAAGATACCATGCAACTTTCTTTTGCTTTGTCTTGAATTTGTTGCATTTGTTGTTCTTTCTAATTAGAACACGAAGATAAAGTATCTTTCGTTTCCATTTTACTGAAAATTATGAAGTGAAAATGATTTGTAGGATCTTAAGTAGATGTGTTGTGATTGAAGTTGTGGTAAAAAGAAAGCAATAAACGTTCACGGGATTTTACATGTCTATGATTAAAACCGAGAAAAGAATTGTGTCTTTCGCGGGATTTTACAAAATCAATAGAAAACCGTGAATGTTAATTGATTTGGATTAAGGTTTGTTTGTTGTGAATTGAATGTCTTGAAAATTTAAAAACTTAAACTGACATGTTTCGCTTGCAAGTGTGCATATTTCGCTTGGCTTGGAAATTACGTATTCCGCTTCAAAATTTACACATTTTGCTTGAAAATTGAAGACTGCACATTTCGCTTGAATTGAAACATATTTCGCTTGAAATCAATCTTGCATGTTTCGCTTGAACTTAAAATTGCATATTTCGCTTGAAATCAAAACTGCATATTTCGCTTGAAATTCAATCCTTCATGTTTCGCTTGAACTGCATATTTCGCTTGAATTTAAATTTTTTTTGGCAGAGTGTGTTTCTAGTAAGTTGTAATATTTCGCTTGAGGTTCACCTGCATATTTCGCTTAAGCTAAACTTGTCATATTTCGCTTATAGCTTAAACATATTCCGCTTCTATAATAACCTGCATATTCCGCTTGGCCTAAACATACATGTTCCGCTTGAGGTCATTTTCGGGTGAGGACCACTTAAACTAGAAAAAAAATGTCCTTGTCTTTGTAGGCTAAAATTGTGGATCTTGATCTCCTCTTGTTTGACCGGTTATGACCACAAAAATGATAAGCCAATCACAAATAAGCTTCGAAAATAAGCAACCAAATAAGCTTGAAAATAAGCTCTAAATAAGCTCAAAAATCTTAAAAAATAAAAAACGAAGCAACTAGTTTAGTGACAATAGAAGATGTAGACCAAGTATAGCAAGGTGTAAACAAGCAAAACAAACCAATAAGCCCAAATTTTTTTGAGCCGTGAGCTTATTTTGAAAATAAGCCACGAAATTTTGAGCTTATTACAAAAAATGAAACACAAGAAGGTGTAGATCAAGTGAAGCAAGAAATAGATGAGAAAAAGCAAACCAATAAGCCCCAAAATTTTTTTGACGTGAGCTTATATTGCAAAATAAGCCATAAATTTTTTGATTTAGAGCTTATTAAACCACGAAACAACCACAATCTATCCGAGGCTCTTAATAGCAAATGTCGGTATCCAAAAGATCACTTCACTTCATAATATGAACAAGAAAAGTAGGAAGAAACTAGGAAGAATGTAGAGAGAGAAACAAGAGAGAGAAAGTAGAGAGAATTGGGAAGTTTACTTGCAAATGTGTAAGTTACAAATGACCAACCCCCTCACTTTCCTTGAGGAGGTGTATATGTATCAAAACTAAAAGGCTTTCATGCCTTTAGTAATTCTACGGGCCGGGCTCGGGATTACTTGGGCTTTCGCCCGATACACGTGACCGGTTAGCTTACATTTAAGAGCCCGTTTACCCGTCTAGCCTATTACAATGTATATTAATTAATGACCGAGACGTAATATAATTAATGAACGAACTTCCATTGTTTGACTCAATATTTTAAGGCTAACAATAGCTTATTCCTCTAAAATGAATAATGTTATAATCTGTTTAGCACTTAGTATACTTACAACACGTGTGACACTTGTGTTATTCGTCATGACGAACAAAGCGTGAGTGATGACCTATACGACTTCTTACAGGTATCTCTGTTTCTTTCTTGCTTGCGTATTTTATTATGTGACTGAAAAGTATACTTTATAAGGATGTTGTCATCGACCTCTATAGAATGATAGATATGCCATACGTCCTTGGCCATCATAAATTCATAATTGTCCTGGTCTTTAGTTTTAGAGCTGATCTTTTATATGCTGTGAGAATATCGTATCCTTTTTTTTAATCTGCATTTGGTTGTAAGATCACAACAACTTTTCAAGTGGGACGGTTGATAGATGCATTCGCAATACCCTAAATGGGCAGTTGTCACCCAAGTTTATTTTGATGTTGTGTGCAAAACAGCCCTATAATTAGATATATGCATTAGTTGTGATACTATTCGGTTGTGTGTGTTTCATGTCATGAATATGAACTATTGCTTTGTCCATTTAGTAGCTTTAGAAGTAAATTTTTGCAGTTGAAATTCATTTCGTGATTTTGATTATTTGTTGTCTGGCCTGTTCACCATAATTGCATCTAAAACTTGATTATTGGCCAATTTAGCAGTTTTTATTGTTAATGGTGATGGCATTTCGTTATATATAAATGTAACCATTTCGACTTCTTCCTGTTATAATATGAATGATGTACATGTCTTCTATACATGCACTTTGTTAGATTAATCTAAAATTTGTTGTGATATTATAAATTTTGAGTATTTGTTGTTGGGTTTGATCATAGGGTAGAATGACGAGTTGAGAATGAATATCTATGTCTTATTCCAACCTCTAGGTGGGTATGTGGGATTCTCGAATTTATTGGTAGCAACCTGATTCCCCCTAACCAATATCCTTCCACCAAACATACTCAAACACTAATTATCACGCTTGAATCGCGGTGGAATATGTTTTTGATTCTACAAGGTAGTCTGTGTTCTTGACATCATTAAAGTTTTTTCTCTGGGGGCTTTGCAGTGAATAGCCAAGCAACCCAACTCACTAAAGAAAAGTACTCCAAAAAAATCTCTCGCTGGTTATCTTAATTAACGATTTCCCCCAGAATATATCTCTCCTGTTATCATCTTGCGCAATATGCCTCTGCCAAATTTCATCCTTCCTTCCACTAATCTGAATCCCAGAGTCAAATATATATACTCAGTTTCATGGTCTTTACTCTTTGAATTTCCGACAGCTACCAGCAATGTGGTTCTGCTTAAGACATGGGCAGGAGTATGACTATACCATATGTGTCAATTGTCATACAGATACTTCTAGTAAATGGTTCTTAATCTTCCAATTTTCCGCAGTGATCTTAATAATATGGTCCTGCTTAAGACATGGGCATATGTTTGCACATATCTGCCCATTGTCAACAGAAAGGTCTAGCTTGGAAACATGTAGATAGCTGACACATGGCTCATCATGATATACAACTTACCAGTAGTCTATTTGACAATGTTCAGTTTGATTCTTTTGCTTTTCTAAACTGCTCAAAAATTTATGAAGAAAGAAACAAAAGATTAAATACCTGTCATCAGAAAGTATTTTCTTGAAGTATTGATATATAGCTATCATGGGACATAACATAATGTTGCTTTCAGTGGTATACTCTGCCCATGATGTGCTCCATTACATTAAGGGTCTATTTCTTCTATCTATTGAAAATTTTCCTCTCTTCAAAAAATTTCATCTTATACTGAGCTTTTCGACTCACGTGACAGCATTTTGAAATCAACATAGTAGTCCTTTGTTATTTTTCTTTAAAGTTTTGTTTCATACATAATTGATCATGACTTGATTTTGAAAGTTTTTCGTGTCATTTTTTTAGAGTGAAGGTTAACATATATTGAGCTCTTAAAAGCGCTACTTTTGGACTTGGCTGGGGATTTGTTGGTTAAGTATTGTGGCGCATGGATACGTGGAATGGTACTAGGGAGCTAGTTATTTGTTAATCTTATTTTAGTGGTGGATTTACTTCTAAGTTTCTCGATGTACAATCCAGTTGTACGCGCAGCTCTGGCAATAATGATCTTCCTAGGTGGAAGATCTTGTGTAGGTGGCAAAATGGGCAGGTGTGGCGGGTTGGATTATGGCCTTATGGGTCAGAACTGTTTCAAATTCCAAGCAAACCTCCAATGTTGCTTTTTAAGAAATTATATCAGCTTTTAGTTTCTCGTGTTGGTCATATTGTAGGTTGCCCTTTGACGTCCAATATTATGTAAAAGTCAATCTACTGGTTAGTTATTATAAGGTCTTAACGACTATAATAGATTGGCGTGGATAATTGTGAAGTAAATAAAGAGTGTCCGCGGATGTTTTTCTTTTATGAGGTTTACACAGTACACGATAGAGGTGGCTAGATGGGTGAATCAGGCGTGTTCGGTAAGTGGTCAAAACAGGTTCGTGTTGAAATGGGTTATCTTTAGTACAAGTCTGGCTGTTTAACCAGCAAACAATTTATATTCATTTTTATAAAACAAGTATTACTAATTCTATTCCTGAATATTATTATTAATTTTATAATAAAAATCGTTGAATAAAAATGATTTAGGAGCTTGTATGAATTAAAATTAGACTTTCAGGCAGCTTTGAAACCGTTTGATCTGCTCCCCTTCTAACTATTTTTTTCTTATTTGAGCATTTTGAACTAAAACACAAGGCAAATGGACTCATTAATAACTAAATGAATCAAAATTACCACCTCAAAGTGGTCATTCAAGGTAGTCAAGCGCATATCTATAGTGCTTCCGTTTGCTGTTAAAAGTGGAAATAGCACATTTAGTGCATGGAGTCTGTGTAGCCGAAGGATGGTCCTCACTCTGTTTATAGTGCTCCTGTGCTGTTCTTGATATAAATAGCTTAGAGCGATTGCTAAATTTTGGTTGAAAAAAAAAGGTCTAGCTCAAAAAGCTTCCACAGCGCGGCATAGCATATGCCATAGGCTTTCTTAAAGTGAGTGTTAATGTAGATGGGATGTTAGATGTTTTTTATGCTAATGGCCATCTGTCAACAAATATGCGGAAGATACCTGGAATATGTTCACCAGATGCTGCTTTCTTTTTTGGTAAGAGAAAATTGCTTTGACTTGCCTTCTTAATTGGGACACATGGTTCACCATATGATATGCTCACATTACATTTTTGGTAATCACTGAAAATCTCTGAATCTGATGATCGTTGAATGTAATACTTAATGTGTGACAGATCGTGATCATCCATTCTAGTTACAAAACGGTGTGTTTAATTATCAGATGGTGGTAAAATAATAATGTTCTCTGCTGCTTTCTTAATTTGGTGTTATATATCCTAAATTTGAGTAATTCTTTTGTAGGCTGCGGAGCTCACTTTGGCTTCAGTTCAAGCCACACCAGATTGCTGCTAGAGCAGCGTATCTTGCTGCAAGATCCTTAAATATGGATCTTACTTCGTGTCAAAATGTTTGGCAGGAGTACTAAACACCACCATCTGTTTTGAAGGGTATGTAATTTCATTATTTACTTCAGTTTATCTAGATGCGATGTAGATAATCTATAGTTACACATGCATACTTTAGATTAGATTTAGAACTTAGGAGTGTAACTTATGTAAATTTGCACAAGTTGAATATCACTCCTGTTTTTATCGTGAATAGGGTCGGGTCATCTGACTACCGTTAGTAACCTTTGGAAATCAGGAATTTGAGAGTTCTTATATCTCCAGGCTCTCAGAGCTTGTTTTATCCATATAAGAGCATTCCGTAGACGATAACTTTTTCTAGATGATCGGTTCTATCTGAATCCCGTTCTTAGTTGTGCAACATAACCTCCTCCTTCAAATGGACCATTAAAGAAAATGCCGTTTTCTCGTCCATCTGATTAATTGAAATGTCTTGGTGGGCAAAATATGCCGACAAAAAATCCTGACAGCTCCTAAGCGAGCTATACTGGAGCAGATGTTCTTCGATATCAATTCCCTCTTTGAGCATAACCCTTTGCTAATCAAGTCGCTGCTTTGTTGACGAATTACAGTTTGGTCTTCATCCTTTTTGTTTTTTCCTAAAACCACTTTACTTGATTATATTTTTCCAAAAGGTTTGTCCTCGAGTTCCCAGACTTGTAGTCTGTCAAACTGATGAAGTTCTTCCTGCATTGCTTCTATCCATACAGAATCATCCATTGCGTCCTTAATGTTTTTCGGTTCAACAATTACTTCTGACGGTGAGTGCGATAATACACATTTCTAGGATCTGTTCAATTGTGTCTTGTTTGCACTGGCTTGGATTGATTTGCTACGAACTTGAGGTAGGGGTGATTTTTGTCCATTGGTATTCGGAATTTTGAGTTTATTGAAGGTATGCATATTTGAAGTACCAATATTGCAGGAGGAGAACTCAGCATTTTCTTGTACTCCTGTGTACGAAAGGATGGTTAAATTCTGCTTGATTATCATTGTTTTCCTCAGCATGAACATTTGTTGGAGTTGTCGGTTCTGATGTAGGTTGAATATGCGTTGAAGGTAGTGTGTCTTTTTTGGAAGAATTATCGGTGGGAGAGAAGACTTGTTGACATTGTGATAGTCCCATCATTGAAAAATTCATCGTACAAAGGACCGAAAAGAAGATCCAAAACTCCTGTTGTGATGGAACTGTTGTATCTGCTAAAGGAGAAACAGTTTTGTAGTTTGGTGCGGGGTCAACGGTTTTTCATTAATTGACGCCCTTTTGTCGTTGGGGAACGAGGCCTGAAGTGTCATTAGCAACAGATGTCTTAAACATCTCTTTGATCTCATCAAATCTGAGATGTATGGATTCAACTATCAATCGTGTTCTCTTGTTATAGACACGGTATCCCTTTGACTGAGTAGAGTATCCCACCAAAATGCACGGATCCCCTTTTTCTTTCATCTTATCCAAGTTTTCACCATCTCTGGGTAGGTAACAAGTGCAACCAAAGATGTGAATATGTTTAATTAAGGGTTTTCTGTTATTAATGATGTGATATGCCATTTTCTCATGAGTTAGGATAATGATGGATCTGTTTTGAGTATAGCATGCGGTTGCAATTGCTTCAGCACAAAAGAATAAAGGAAGTTTAGAAGCTGAAAGCATCGTTCGAGCAGCCTCAACAAGAGTGCGGTTTCATCTTTCAACAACGCCGTTCTATTCGGGTGTTCGAGGTGTAGAAGTTTGATGCTCAATTGCTTCTTCTTTAAAGAATGCATTAAGTGTCTTGTTTAAGAACTCAGTGCCTTTGTCAGTGCGAACATAAATTACAGGGGCTTGAAGATTTCTTTGGATCATCATGAGAAAGTCTTTTAAAACTTCTGGTGTTTCATCCTTAGAACATAGAAAGAGTGTCCAAGTATATCTGGAGTAGTCATCAACAATTACCAGAATATATCTCTTCCTATTTATGCTAGTAACCCGCATTGGACCACATACGTCCATATGAAGCAAATTTAACCGTCCTTTTGAACTTGGAATAGTCTTTGACTTGAATGAACTTCGTTTTGCTTTACTCACTTCACAAAAAGAACATAGTTGATCCTTGACATACTTCAGTTTTGGTAAACCAATCACAACATCCTTCTTTGAAAGCAAGTTGATGTAGTCGAAGTTGAGATGAGAAAGTCTTCGATGCCATAACCATGCTTGAGTTGGTGATGGCTTTAGCCATGGCGACAGATTAGAAGTTGATGAAGTTGTTTTCTTGAAGAGAAATTGTATAGAGATTCAGTTCACGATTACCGGTTAGTAAGTGTTTCCCTGTTGATCTCTTACAAAACACGTAGATTTCCGAAATGCAACCTCCAAATCCGCATCACAAATTGACCAACGATAAAAGATTGTGATTAACACCTTCGAACTTAGTTAATACCCTTTGGTTCGGTAATATTTCCTTGAACCAAATCTCCATAACCAAGAATTGGAGCAAATTGATCATTTCCAAAACGAATGGTACCTAAATATTTTTCAACAAAATTGCATAGCAGAGATAGATTTCCCGTCATGTGCTTTGTGCATCCTGATTCAACAATGAATAGGATGAGTTGTACAATCTGCAAGAGAATTAGAGGACGATGGAATACATGACAAATTAGATCCTAAAGTGTTTGTAAGTTTTAAGACATTAGTTATCCTAGATACATTATCTATGGCAAAACTAACTTTCTTATTCACAATTTCATTCCGAACTTTAGGTACCCCTTTCCTTTTTGTCTTAGGAACCCATGTATATGTTGATGGGCATTGTTGTGCTATCCACCATTTCCACGCCTTACTAGTTTTCTTATATAGCATCCTATAGTAACTCTTAGGATTTGTGGTAGTGAATTCTGATGCAACTATTTTCTTATGGGGTGTTGCAACAGATTTGTTCGCTTGACTTTTCGGCTTTCTAGTACTAATAGGCACTACATTAGGCTTTTAGTTCTAGCATTTACGTCATTCAAAAACTTAGAAATACAAGAATCATGATTCAAATTAAACACACATTTTCCACAAGTAGCACAAACAACATTAACATTTGAAGTTCTGGAATTTAAACTGTCATTACACGTAGTTACAGACTTTGTTTGTTTAGAAATACGAGAAATCCTAGGGTGGTCTTCTACTTCAGTCTTCTTAAACTTTACTTGACTAGTGTTTGGCAGGACCTTATCTTTCATTTGATTGCTCCTAGGCTGTGGTCTGCTAACATTAGTTCTGTGAGCTACTCCTGTAGATGTAGACACGCGAGGATTAGTATTCCTAGAAGTCTGAGTCAACTGTGGTGCTCTAGTTTGTGTTGTACTACTTGCAATTTGATACATGCCTGGTTTAATCACATTTGTGTTTCTTACAGCTTGCGTTGCTGTTTGAGGCAAATTCTGTGGAGTGACTGGTTTTGATAAACCCTCTGACTCATTAGTTTTTGAAACTGACTTTTTGTTTGCAAAATATTTTCTCTCAAGAGAGTCTGAAAAAGGAGCCGGTTTTCCTAAAACTGATGGTTTTGGAATCCTTTGAGCATTTGGTTGTCGAACAACAGATGGTTTATCAAACTTAGTGTCCACAGATTTTCCTTTGCATTTTTCAATGAGTTTCTTTAACTCACTGATTGCAATGTTCTTGTCTTGCAGTTGAGCTTTCAAATCTTGTATTTCAAAATATTGTTCACGTTCTTTTCGAAATACATTTGACGCCTTTTCTTTGCAAATTTTAAGAGAAATTGTTGTAAAGCAACTTCAAGAGAATTTGAGTGTTTTTTTAATTTAGCAAAACTTCGTAAAAGCTCAGTGTAAATCTCTTTACTTACAAATTCAGTTTGTTCAGAAAGCTTTTGTGCAAGACAGTCACATTCCCTGATTTATGGAAGATATAAGCATTGTAATTCCGGTGATCTCATCTAAATCAGATGAAGATTGCAAATATGGAGCACATTAATATCATTCGTAACATTACATTTTGCATAGAATTCATACATGCTTGAAAATTCTGCCTTATCAGATTTCAAGTTTCATCATTTTCAATCTTCAAGAGATTCAATGTACTTGAATTCAGCATGCATTTCTTGCTTCAGAAAAACAAAAATAAAAAAATTCATGAACAATTACGAAACTATCATTCATGAGTCTTAAGGGGCAAGGGGCATCAACATGTTCTATTAGGATTTCCATATCATTGAGCATTTGGGGAACGAAGATGAAGACTGTCATTTGATGTTTTATCACGCGTGAATTCGACATTTTCTTTCAAATGATTAATGTTATTCGTCATGACATTGTGTACTGCCGTGTGACTTTTGCTTATGATTTTTTTCTTTTTAACACTGGTAGGAAATCGATGTTTTTGAAAATACTTTGGTTTTGTTTTCCAAATGATTCTTTCTCCACATTTTCATTCTTATTTCAATTTGCTGTGCGAACTGGAATTTCATAAATGCTGAGTCGGGGGTTAAAAAATTTTCATAATGACTATTTATTTGTGTTGTCAATAAGGTTTCACTAAGTCTTTATTCAATTTTGATCGACTCTCGTTATCAAGAGTCAGAGTCTCTTCCCTATCAGGGACGAGTCTATTTGCAGGATTAGATTGGTCATGTGGGATCGCATAAAAACATGGTATCTCATATTGAGCCTTTTTGAGGTACATTGGATTAGCAAAGGTAGGTCTTCCATTAAATGTAGGGCATTTTAGTGCTAACATATGAATGGTTTGGATTGATTGACTTATTTTGTAAACAATTTCATTTTAAAACTTTATTTGGTTTTCCATTGAAATCATTTTGTCAATATCTTTTTCTTCTTTTATGTTTTCAATTGTTTATTACCTTTTGTTTTCTCCTAGGAAGACCTTCGTAATGTGACATGTTTAAAGACTTGTTTGACTCACTACATCATGTTTCTATTTGACAACTGGAAATTTATTTGCTTAACTTTAAACCTTCTTTTATGTCAATTTCCTTTTGAGCTAATAGTCCTAGAGTTTCATTTAACTTATGTTCAAGTTTCTCATAGTCAACAGTACGATTATTAAAGGCTATGTACTCCTCAAGCTCAGTCTGTTTATTTTGAAGTGCAACTAAACAACTATCCCGAATAATATTAGATTCCCCTAGAGTTCTACTAGTTTCCGCAAGAATAGATTTGCACTCAGTTAATTCTTGAGTCAATGTTGCATTTGCTTTCTTTAATTGCTTTTGAATCTTTTTATTTTCATTGACATCAAGTTTTAAATTTGCAATTAAATTAGCAAGTAAAACATGCTCATTATCACATTCTACATCATTTTGGTCATCCTGAATATCATTATCACACATATTCGGTGAGTCGGGAATGACATTACTATCACTCGTTTCCACTGCACATGTGTTATTAATGGATTCAGATTGCTCAAAATGTTATATGTCATTGGCAAACACATTATCGTAAGTATCGTATTGTACCTGTTCCAATGGCTCAGCGTCAGTGCCTGAGTCTGCATTAGGAACCTCCTGGATCTTTGCCATGTAACTGTAATGTGCTTCCAATTCTTGTTCATCAATTTCTTCATCCGTGTCTGCTAGCCAGTCAGATTGCTCTGCTTGAAGTTGTACACCTTCCCAGCTTGTTTACACAACAACATATTTTCCTTGTGATACGTGGAGTCTTTAACCCGTTTTGGCTTTCTGTATTCCTTACCATAGTGACCAAATTCCTTGCAATTAAAACACTGTATCCCAAACTGTTGCACTACTTGACCACCTACAGTTTCTCTAGCCTCAACAACATTTACTGCCCTTTGATTCCCAAACTGTCCAGTCTGATTGTCATTCTTGTACTTGTAGTGTATCAATTATTGTTTCTGGTGTTTAAGAAGTTCTGAGGTTGTTGTGGTAGGTTTGTAGATTTTCTTACAAGTACTTTGCCATAAGGAGAGCCGAAATTTTTTCTGCATGTCTTTATCCCTCTGAGCTTGTTTAGGAATATTGTCTTCTTCAGAAGCTGACTCAGATGGTGGTGTGATTGGTTTTGGCTATCTCTTTGCCTTTTGTATCTTGTATTTTGCATAAGATCATGGTTGGAAGTGAGGCTTTTGAGTTGGTGGGCACCTTATGTTTTTGAGGTTTGATGATTAATAATAAGGGTCTTGAAGTGTTTGAGCAGTAGCAACAAGTGCTAATGGGTTAGCATTCTTAGCCATTCTTTTAGTACGGAGTTCATTAACTTCCTTTTGGTATTGTTTCAGAATGTCAAAGAGTTGTGATATGAAACTTCATCCAACTTGTGTTGTTGCTTGACAATTGTTACAATCTTGACATTTTGGGTTGAGTTATTTGGAAGAAATTGAAAATTGACTTGCATGTAGCAACTGTCAAATTGTTTCCTTATCATTTCATTATCAATCCTTGTAGAATTTGTGTAGTAAGACTCAATTGTTTCTCCATCGTGAGAGGTGAATTGACCAAACTCCCAAAATAAGTTTGTCTTGACATCTTGAATATTGAGTGATTCACCTTGTTGTAGCCTTTCGATGGCTTCCCACATTTCTTGAGTTGTCTTACATGCATCAACAGTTGAGTATATTTCATCTCCAATTCCAGTAAATATCAAATGAATCGCTTCTTTTTCTGATTCAAAATGAGCTTTGTTCTCAGGAGTCATATTCATAACTGTCTCGACTGTTGTTTATTCCGAAACTGTTGGAGAATTCTCTGTTGCAGGAACAACTGGTGTTGTAACAATAGTTGGAGTGTAAGGACCTTCAAGAATGCACTTCCGTAAGGCATCACCATTTTGTCTCGTATCGATGTATCGTAAGAACCGTGATGGCTTTTTGATCATATCGTCCGTTGCAAAGCATGGTGGACGATCCCCTTGAATACCACTGCCATTATGTTGTTATGCATTTGACTGTCGGTTATGGAAGTTACAATTGGAGTTGTCATGTTGAATGATTGAAGAAATTAGGAAGTGAAAAATGATTGAAGCATCTTAAGTAGATTTGTTGTGGCATTGAATAGTTGTGTAAAAGAAAAGCATTAACGTTCACGGGATTTTTCAAATTCTATGATTAAAACCGAGAAAAGAGTTGTGTCTTTCGCGGGATTTTACAAAATCAATAGAAAAGTGAATGGTATTGATTTGGATTAAGGTATGTTTGTTGTGTATATAGTTTGAAGTTAAATATCCAAAACTTTCACTTATTTGCTTGAAAGTGTGCATATTTAGCTTTGACTGAAAATGACGTATTTCGTTCAAAACATTTCACATTTCGCTGAATAAATATATTTCGATTGTCCTCTATCGTACATGTTTCGCTTGGACTTGAAATTGCATGTTTGCTTGGTCTTTTGCATTTTCGGCTTGATTTCAGCACTGCATGTTTCGCTTATAATTAAGACTGCATGTTTCACTTGCTGTTTAACATATTCCGCTTGAACTCGTAACAAACATATTTTGCTTGATTTTTTTTTTGCAAAGTGTCTTTTTAGTTAATTGTAATATTTTCTTACATATTCGCTTATTAACTTATACTTTATTATTGCTTCACAACAACAACTGCATATTTAGATTGGCAGTATACATGTTCGCTCGGAGTCACTATCGGGTGAGGTCCACCCCTATTAAATTAGAAAACAGATGCCCTTGTCTATGTAGGCTAAAAATTGTGGATTCTTGGTCTCTTGATATTGTCCGGTTAGGGAATAATTGAAGGTGGTATGGATGTGTTTGATGTTGAAGCTGTTGTAGTTTGGTTATGATATTGAGTCTGTTCTTTTCATTTCGTCTTTTCTGTTTGACAATCTCAATGGACAAATTGCAATTGACTTAGACAAAACGCAATTCTTGACAAACTTTTGGCAGCATAACGTTTGGATGTGTTATGTAAATGGTCTTCAATGATCAAAATGCAACACCAAAACGCAGTGAGAGGCAAAACACAGAGACAAATCGCAACCTGTAAATTTTGTACTTTTGTACTTTTTTCTTTAAAACCGGATCTGGGTTTTTTTTTCTTTCATCAAAACGCAACCAAGAAGCTTATACAAGAAATGAGCTCGAAAATATTCTTGTAAGATTAAAACAACAGATCGAGACCAGAATTTATAACAACAATAATCATGTTCATGACTTTGTCACAAGAAAAAGCACACAAAAAAAATCATGAATGAACAGTAACAATATAGTATATGAACACGGATGAACAGTAACCGGACAACAACAAAACACATGATAGGATACACCCCTGCAGCTCTGATGCCAAATGTCGTATCCTAAAATAATCACTTCACTTCATATTATTAATAATAAATTAAGCTAGGAGATGATGAGAAGAAATTCAGAGAGAGAAATAAGAGAGAGAAAGTAGAGAGAGATAGAAATTGGGAGAGTTACTTGCAAAAATGAATGTTACAAATGACCAACCCCCCTCACTTTCCTTGAGGAGGTGTATATGTATCAAAACTAAAAGGCTTTCATGCCTTTAGTAATTCTACGGGCCGGGCTCGGGATTACTTGGGCTTTCGCCCGATACACGTGACTGGTTAGCTTACATTTAAGAGCCCGTTTACCCATCGAGCCTATTACAACGTATATTAATTAATGACCGAGACCTAATATAATTAATGAACGAACTTCCATTGTTCGACTCAATATTTTGAGGCTAACAAAAATCCATAGTTATTCTTTCCCACTTCCACATAGGAATCTCCAGTTGTACTAGTAAGTCGGATGGCTTCTGACATTCTGCCTTAGCTCTATGACATGTCAAACATTTTCCAACATATTAAGCGATGATTTCCTTCATGTTAGGCCACCAATAGAGTTTCTTTAAATCCTAATACATCTTGTCAGAACCTGGGTGAATGGAATACTTTGATTTTTAGGACTCATGCATGATTAAGTCTCTCAGATTACCAAAAAGTGGTAACCAGCTTTGGTTTTTAATACAACGAGTTCCATCAGGACGTATTTCAAATGCTTTGTCCATTCCTCGTAAGTTTTCAGCCTTGATGTTTTCTTCCTTGAGTGCTTCAGTTTGAGCTTTGAGAATTTGTGATGGTAATTTTGGATGAATGGTCATAACTAATGATCTAACTCAGAGTGGTTTGATTCGTTCCTTCCGGCTTAAGGCATCTGCTATGACATTTGCCTTTCCAGGATGGTAGCGAATTTCACAATCGTAATCTGCAAGCAATTCTAGCCAACGACGTTGTCTCATGTTCAACTCTTTCTGATCAAGGATATGCTGAAGACTTTTATGATCAGTGAACACAGTACATTTGGTGCCATACAGATAGTGTCTCCAAATTTTAAGAGCGAACACTACTGCTCCTAATTCAAGATCATGAGTGGTATAGTTTTCTTCATTAGGCTTAAGTTGTCGGGATGCATATGCAATAACCTTCTCTCTTTGCATTAACACCGCTCCTAGACCTTGATGGGATGCATCACAGTAAACAACAAAATCATCATTTCCTTCTGGTAATGCTAAGATTGGAGCTTCACATAGCTTCTGTTTTAGCAGTTGGAAGGCTGACTCTTGGTTTTCTCCCCAGATATACTTCTTGTTTTTCTGGGTTAATTCAGTCAAAGACTTTGCAATCTTCGAGAAATCTTTGATAAATCTCCGATAATAGCCTGCAAGTCCTAAGAATTGACGTCTCCTACTACACCCGATAAAAGCCGATAATAGCCGATAAAAGCTTCGTATCCATATTTCTATAATGGGTGGAATATTTAGAATAGAGGCAAGAGATATGGATACGAAGCTTTAATCGGCTCCAAAATCAAATAATACTCTAGCTAAATGTTGGTTTAGAAGGAACATACCCGTGACTACGTTCGGGTCTTGGTGAGAATTCCTATCCCTCAGCATGTAGGCTCTTCCCTAGGCATTATTGTTGGTGGTCTTTCGGCACTGATTTGCATAATGCCCTTTCTCTCCACAGGCATGACAAGTAACTATCACTGGTAGCATATTACTTCCAGTGGCTGGCCCTTTGTTTCTGCAGTTCTTGGTCATATGGCCCACCGTGTTACAAGTATTACACTTGACAGTGCATGGTCCTATGTGATGCAGAGTGCATTTCTTACACAAGGGACGGTTTTCAGTATACCTATTATTTTTAGTTGGAGTGAAAGCATAAGACCTGAAGGTTTCCTGTCTTCTGTTCTGTTGTGGTTGGTGATTATTATAGCGGTTGTTGGTATTGGTGTTACGGTAATTGTTGTTGTTGAAAGTTCTTCTGTTGTCAAACTTTCGTTTGTGATCACTTGATACTTGCACTGGAGTGTACTTTGTTACCTGATCCATTAGCCTCTAGCTATGTTAATGACTTCCTCTAGAGTTTGAGGTTTAGAGGCGGTAACATTCCCTTCTATACTTCGAGGTAATCCCCCGATGAAAACTTCCATCATTTTCTCAGAATCTGGCACCATAGTGGGACATAAGGTTGCCACTTCCTGGAATCTTCTCACGTATGTCTTGAGATCATTCCCCTTCACAGTCAGATGGTAAAATTCATCTTCCATCTTCTGGACCTCAGTTCGAGGACATTACTTCTTTATTAAAAGCTTCTTGAATTCAACCCAGGTAATCTTGTAACCTTCTTCTATCCCAATAGATTAGGCAAAAGAATTCCACCAGGATAGAGCTTCTTCAATTAAAGTACCAGTAGCAAACTTCACCTTGCAGTCTTCGGTACAGTTGTTACGGGAAAACACTGATTCAGTTCGCTCAAACCAGCGGATAAGACCAACAGCGCCTTCCGTACCTTTGAAGTTGATAGGTTGGTAGCTCATGAACTCTTTGTAGCTACATTTTCTTGCTACATGAGTTTCTCTTTCTCCGGTGTTCCTATTGGTATTGTCAGCATTTTCCATTGTTGCAGCTTGTGCTTCCAGAGCTACGGTAACACTATCAGCAACTAGTTTCCTAATGGCAGATTGAGTCATGGCTGGTGCTTCAGATGTTGATGTCCTTTTGAGAGGCATTCTATCAACATAAGACAATACGTAATAAGAATGATATCATAATTCTTTCCTTAAAATGCTTAAGGTGCAATGCTTATTTTTGAACTTTAAGCATTTTTAACAATAGTGATATTAAAATCATAATTACTTATTTGATATGAATTCTAACAAGCATCTAACTTATTAGTTTATTTTCTGGGGGTCACGGTAAGATTCATAATGGTGAAGACGGAGATGTAATATAGGATACAAGATGAATATAAAACGGGATCACTATTGCATTATATCATGAACAACTTGCCTTTGTACTGTACATAGTCAAAATTTGACAAGTGTTGTTATTTATACCACACATCCCGTGGCTAGGTTCTAACAAAAGCTATAACTAGTATCTAATCTAGTAATCCGATGGTCCTTCCTGGCTGTTCTTGTGTTCATAGATCGCATTCAGAAGACTTTCCTTATCTGCTTGGTGACGAACCTGGATATCTTCGATGATTTGTTCTAGATTAGCAATCCTGAAGCAAGCAAGAGAAATCTTGTTGTTATTTCCCAATTGCCTTCTTTGAAGTTTAGCAATTTGAGTATGAGACTCTCGGAGTTCAGCTTCCAGATTGTCAAAATCTCGTTGTATGATCACCCGAACATTTTTGAGACTTCTATTTTGTCTTCTATGTGCTCAATGCGGTCGAGAGAGAGTTCATCTAGATGATTCAAAATTTCCTCAATTTGCTCCTCGTGACGTTCAAGACTTGTCTTACAAGATCTTTCTCCTATCTCAATTGCTTGAGGTAGGGCAGAAGTAGAGGAGGATGATCGGTCACGGCCTCGTTTCTTATGTGGCAATAATTCCTCAGGAAGAAAGAATTATTGAGGATTAAACATTGGAGATAGCATTGAAGATGAAGGAACAATAGTTGGCAGTGGAATAGGTGATTTTTTAGCATAATATGCATGCATGACCTTCATATAGGGGTCACATGAAAAAGTAAAAGAGTTGGTGAAGCTATTGGAACTAAACCAAATCAGTTATTTGAAGAGCTAGAATAAGTTTTTCCTGGTGAAGCTAGGACATAGTCTGGGGAAGCCGAGATTTAGTTAGGAAAGTTGGAGGAAAAAGCATTGGTATATGCTTAATTACACATACCTTTTTCCATTAAAAACGGACTTAAATGACCAAAAACAGACAAAAACTGCCAAATATATGTTTGTTTTGCATTTGTGTTGTGCAAGAAACGGATATTCACAAAAGGATGAAAAACAAAGCCAAAAACAACAAAACTGAGCACGGAATGGAAAAGTGTGAAAAGACGAAGCCAAATCAAAGCCAAAAAGTCAACCAAGTCAAAAAGTCAACAGAACAGTCAAACAGTCAAAGTCAAAGTCAACCCCGACAAAGTCAGAGTCAACTCCGAGAAACTGAAGCAGAAAAGACAACTTGGGGGACCACAATTGCCAAATCCCAAAGTTGTATATTAAGGATAAGAACTACAAGGACTGAAGTTGCAATTTCATGAAAATACAACTTGAGGGGGCAAAACTGCCAACCCCCTAGAGTTGTATTACCACAAGGACCTTCTATGCAATTACCCTATATAAGTTGAGGGGGCATTCTTGCCAAACCCTCAAACTCATTCACCACAAGGACGAAATTTGCAAAGCACCATATAACCATGAGGGACTTATGTTGCCAAAAGCCCAAACCTTTCCCTGTCTTGTTTATAACACATTTTCCCGCCCAATTTACCCAACACAAAGTCACGGGTTTCTTCACTTTGATTTAACCTGCAACACAAATTAACTAGTGGGTAAAGACTTCATCCCTAACCCACTAACTTACCCCAGCTGTATAAGTGCCAAGCTGGCAATCCTTCACCATTTTCAAAGGGTTTTGACGGCTGTGATGACTAGAAAAGAAGCACAAGTGATTTGGAGGGCCAAGATTGAGGTTATCATTTGTCTCACACAACTAAAACACCATGGGAATGTCTCACAAAGAAAACACAACACAAAGACCAAGCAAGTGAAGAATTCGGCTATAAATAGGACCCCAATGTAGCATTGTAGATCATCTTAGCATAACTTAGCTTAATTTTAGTTTACTTATCATTTTTAAGTCATATTCAGCTTATTGTAACTTAATTTCAGCATTGTACTCTTTTTAAAAAGTTTAATGAAGATTTGAGGTTTTTAAGTTAAAAAGCAATTGCCAAATTCCAAATTCTAAGTTGTTGAATTGTGTTAATAAGCTCTCACTTAAAGCTTATTTATAAGCTGTTTTTATTAATCAACCTAAAAAAGTTAAGTAGTAACAAGAAAAGTCACAAAAAAATCACCCAAAACACCACAGCTTATTTTATGGATGATAAGCCGGATATGGATGGGCTTATGGACTCACTAGCTTGTTAAACACAAGCTAGAGCTTTGTTGATTAAGCTCTAATGAGCAGTAGTAGCCTTGTTTAGAGCTAAGGCTTTGGTAAGTCCTTTTTCCTTCAATTTAAGCTAATTTCCTGCATTTGCTTATTTTTCAGCTTATTAGTGCTTATTTTCTTTTTCAATATGCTTATTCATGCTTATTTATCATGTATGAGTATTTACTTTTGAGACCATTGGCCTTAATCACCCTAAAATCAGCTTAAAAAGCCTTTTTAAGTCTTAAAGGGGTGTTTGGGACAAGGGCTAAAATGGGTCGTTTTGGCTCATGCATGGGTTAAGGTCTTTGGGTCAGCTTCATTTAGATTAATTAGGGTCTTATAAGTAGTTAAATCAAGTTTTTAAACTCAAAAACCTAGTTGAAATTAGCTAATGTTGGAATCTGTGGTAATTTGCTTGTTCATATTAGCTTATTTTTGAATTATAGCTTAAAGTGCATATTAGGTTTTGTTTGCATGTTAATTTAAAGTGTTTAAATGCATTGAGTAAGTATTTTCATAGGCTGCATTTGTGTTTTAAGGTTTTGCCAAAAATTTGCATAAGTATGGAAAAAATTGGATTTTTAGCTTTTACATAAGCAAATTCTGGCTTATTCAGAATTCTAAAATGCTTTTTGAGTCTTGATTATTGGTCTATGAGCTTAATACTCAATCTGTTTTTGCTTTTTTTGGACTAAGATACCATTTGCCGGCTTATTTTTAAGCCCAAAAAGCCACCCCAAGGGCTGTTTGGTTGGCAGAAATGAGCTAATAAGCTCATTTGCTCATTTAAGAGTCTAAGCTGAACTAATTACTTATTTTGTATTGATATCTGCTTATTAGGCTAGATTAGCTTTCCTAAGCTTCTTTTTGTCCAAAAAGTTAGCTTATTAAAGCTTTCTCAGCTTAAGTCCCTTTTGGCAGTACTAACTCAAAAGTTAGTACTGCTGTTTTTAAGTCTATTTTTTTAGCTCATTAGTTGTTCAAAATAAGTTTAAATTACTTTTTCTTAAAGTCTTTTATGTCCTCTTTTCCTTTTTATAGCTTATAAGTGCTTAAGGGTCTGTCTTAGGGCTTATTTATAAGCCCAAAGTTTCACTTTTGGGCTGTTAGTTTAGTGTCTTCCCCTGGTGCAAAAGCCCAAGTTTAAGCCCATCTTTCTCAGCTTATTTGTGTTAGTAAGCATTAGCTTTTTACCTTTTTAGATAGCTAATAAGCCAATTAATAAGCCCCTATAAGCTCAGCTGCTTGGATCCACTTTAAGGGCTTAAAAATAAGCCCTAAAAGTACCCCAAGGGCCTGTTTGGCCTGTAGCCTAACCCTTTGGCTTAATTTGCTTATTTAAGCTTATTTCTATTATTTTTAGCTTATTTATGTTTAGTATAGCTTATTAGGTTAGAATAAGACCCTTTTTGCTTATTAGGTTTGGCTTTAAGCTAATGTGAGCTTATTTGCATTTTTAGTCAAAAAAATTTGAAGTGTTTTAGAATTCTAGCTTTTCTGCCTGTTTAGCTTATTAAGTTGCTTATTTTTGTGTCAAAGTACTTTTTAGACAAGCACTTTTGCCTGCCTTAGCTTATTTGCCAAAGTCACTAGCTTATTTTTCTTTTAAAAGCCAAACAGTTGGCCAATTTGAGACTTAGTGTAAAATAAGCTAACTGTTAGCTTATATAGCTTATTTTCGTGCTTATTTTTGAGTTTAAATTTTTTTGTCTTTTTTAAAGTTGCTTATTTTTAGTCTTTTCAAAAAGTTAAAAAAATGAGGAATACAAGCGTTGGGATTAGGAGAGACCCCGAGTGAGCAAGACTCGAACTCGGGACCTCTCCCATATCAACCAACACTTGTATAACAACACCTCTACCGCTGTGCTACATTAGCTCATCCGGTAGAGGAGGTTTGTTAAGTTAAATATATATACTCATTTTACCTTATAAGCCTTCAGCCCACTTTTTGCTTATTACACAACTTATTTGATAAGCTGTGTAAGTTTTTATATTTTTCTTAGGACTGTCAATCTTTAA
>BQNB010018326.1:0-56136 GCA_026074375.1 Tanacetum coccineum
TAAAAAGAACAATGTAAACAAAACTTTGAATATATATTGATTGCAAATATTCTGCCTAGGTTACATAATAGCTAACTATGAATTCATTTCTCTAACTATGCCGTAAGGTTCCTTTTATACACTAAGGAAAACCCTAATGGGCTTATAAAACGCGTCAAGTGATCATGCATATCTATTCCTAATATAACTCATGCATATCACTTAAGCGGTACTAACTATATAACTAACAATACTAACTATTATACTAACAGTACTAACTATACTGACAGTACTAACAATGTACTGGTAGTACTAACTAACTATAACTAGTAGTACTAAGTGTAGAAGTTCTGAATCCCAACATATAGTTTATAGATAATCTTATTCATCATTCATGTTTATCTATTCGTCATTAAAACCCTAACGAACCTCTAACAACGAGAAGTACATGATCTTATGAGGTACATTTTTTTCTTCTTAAAACCCTAATGATAACCATAATGATGAACTATGTTATTTTTTTTATTTTGTGGATGCATATATTGGTTTTTTTTTGCAGGTTTGGCCATCTTCTTTGTTTAGAGATAAATGTTTTTTCTTAAAACTCTAATGAAACTATGTAATTTTTTTGATTTTATGTATGTATATGTTTGTTTTGTTGGTAGATATTTTATATAGATGCGGGAAAGCCTCCAAATTTCCAAAAGCATGCATCCACAAATTAAGGTGTGTTATATGTGAACTTTGATACTAAACATATACTTTTATAGATGATTTATGTTTATGCATGTACGTCCATATAATTCAATGTTATTACTAATTAGTTTATCATATACTTTCTGGTCTGATTAGTTTATAGTAAATTGAGCTTGTGGCATTATTGGAGCACAGTTCTTTGGCATAGTTGTTGGATTCAAAGTTCACAGATCAGGTATCAGTAAGATGGTCTGCCTTTAAACATATTCAAGTAAGATGCCTAACACATCACTCTGCAATTCCTTTATAAGTTTTATGTTTTTGTTTGCTCCTACTAATTATCTGTACTATAAAGTTGCGTAAGAAGTAAAGCCACTGTTTTTTACCTTTTTCTATGACCAATTTGTAGATCCCAGATATTTTTTGCTATTCCAAGAAGGTTGTGCTTCATCCAACAACCCCACTATTTAATCAGGATAAACAAACTTTGAAACCTTGATGCGTTAGGGATTTAAAGAAAATATTTATTCTCTGTTTTGCTAATGGTTATTATAATGATGTTCGTGTTCTTAGGAAACCGGCAGTAATCATGGTCGTTGGTGTTAATGGAGGCGGAGAAATTACATCTCTTGGTATGTGTGGCTATGATAGAATTGCGTGTTTTCTTTTGACTGGTGTTACTTAAGTTACTAACTAGATTAAAAATGGATTGCAACTATTTTGCAGATGTTATTATGAATCTGTTTACAGATTCTTACCTGGCTGGGCTTTACGATTCTTGATAAATTGACATCACTATATATCTTTTAGTTAAAACATAGATGTTGTCGAAACTAATTTTAACAGTCTATTGGATATCAATAGTTCAAGATAATTAAGGTGGATAAACACATGTATGTTAGGACACAGGGAAGAAATAAAGATTAAAGAACCAAATCTCATTACAATATTTGATTGTTTAATGCATAGGGAAACTGGCTTATCGGTTGAAGAGTGGAGGCGCTACGGTGAGTTACTACTTCTTCTAATACTTTTTCTGTGTGCATACATGTATTTCAAAAATATAATCTTGAAAAATTTGTTTGCTACACCATTGTGGCGACGTGCACATGATAGCAAAATTTATTATTATATAAATTCCGTGTTTACACAGGTTATTCCCTTTTGTCGACTGGTTTAGCACTCCCTGATGATGGAAAGGCAAGAAAAATAACTTTTTGTGAAATTTTTAAGTCATATATTACAGTTGCAAATCAAGTCATGTAAATTGCCATCCGTTCAATAATTCTAAAATACATTTGCTTTTAAAAACATATTGTTTTCAAATATTGGCTTTGGATATCAATTGTGAAAACTACAAAATTGGTCCTCCCGTTATCGAAACGGCTGGTGTTTCTTACAAGATCCACTTCAGAGAGGGTCCTGCTCTTCCTTTGCTTGACCAATTTATTGCCAATGTAAGTAGTGGCATCACTTTAGTATTTCTCAAAAGAAATACGGTTGAAAGTTAGTTGCTGATCACTATTCATCTTATGTGTACCATTTCTTTTGAGAATACTAAAGTGATCCTACTACTTACATTGGCGATATATTGGTCAAGCAAAGGAAGAGCAGGACCCTCTCTGAAGTGGATTCTGTGAGCAACACCAGCCTTTTCGATAACAGGAAGACTAATTTCATAGTTTTCACACTTGATATCCAAAGCCAATATCTTAAAACATATGTTTTAAAAGAAAATGTATTTGAGAATGTATCGAGTGAGAAGATTTTGTATATTTGAGATGCGTGATTTAGCATTTTAACTGATTAGTTGTATGATGTCTGCTACCCACAAGATTCTCTTGAATTGTTGAATAATCTCATCCGCATAATTCATGCAATCAGGTTCGACATATTTTATATGTACTTGGTAGGTTGAAGATTTATATTTATGATGTGGATTTTTCAACATGCCATAGTTGTTGCTGAGGAAGACTATAGATTTTGACTCAGTGGTATCCATAGTGAAACTTCGTCGGAGCACTAGTTCATTCAACAAAAGGTTAGACTGCAAACATATATTTAATTCCTTAGTCAATGTTTTTTCAGACGCCTCTTATGTTTGAGTGATATCCCTAACTAATAATAAAATGTAAGTTCATTTCACGTTTTAGTTTCCAATATATTTGGTACTTTGAAGTGGTATATTTTATCTAAAAGATGGTGGTGCTATGAACTATATGGCGTAATTAAAATCATAATAGTCTGAAAATGGTTTCTTCGAAAGCAGGAATTGATGTCGGTGGTTTTTAAACGGAGTGTAAATTTTACTATTAAGACATACGGAACTCAAGAAGATGGTACATTAAAAATCCATTGGTTGTCATGGAACACGGTAGAGACGAATGTAAATAAAATACATGCTCAATAAAGTAACGAGTTGGTGATGGCCTGATGGGTCAGATATTATGGTTGCTTGCTGATGCAAGTTTGGAATATCTCCGCACACATCGGGTCGTAGAGCTAATCGACATGTTGGTTAGGTGTCAATTTAACTATTTTTTTGTCATACTATTTCAGTAATCATCTACAATAACATATGAACTACGTAATCATGTGAAACTATACGAGAAAGGATATTCATAATGCGCGACACAAACAACTACTTGAGGAAACGGGTGTGCCCATGAGAAAAGTAAATTAACATAATGTTGAAGAAACAATATGCATTTTTACCTCTTCACTTCGACAATCTTACCTTTTTGCTTCCTTTCTAAAATCTTATCTTTTTACATATCCTCCATGATTAACATTTATTTCTCCATCATATGATATTACTAAGAGTGTAAAAGGTGAAAATTTATCCCTACAGGCCATGTGGATTTTCACGTCAATGTCATGCTTATGTTCCACACTTTGATTAGTATGATTTACGTTTTCAGTTTCATAGTGTTGACTTTAACAATTATGGAGTTATGAGATTATATCAGTTAAAGAAATTCCCCTATATAGTTGTTAAGTGGTATAGCATATAAAACATGTGAAAGGTAACTTTCAAAAGGACGTACCATATTGTTTTCATTGTTCTTGAAACACTACGACGCTTATTATGGCTTTTGGCTTCCTTCTCGGGCTCAACCCCAAGTCTTACGAGTCTAACACGAAGACAAGCATGCAAATAGATAAATAGATATTATGTATAGTTTTGACCAAAAAAGCCGACAGTTGTCCTGGTTGTGTTTTTCTGATAGTAAGAAGAGTTTATATTTGGAAAAAAACGCTATTCTTTCCTCTAATTTTTTTTGGTGATGTTAAACTTGACCTCGACTTCCTATTGTTGGTATCAGATGACGAATGATTAGAGTTTATGATTTTATCAAGTACCTTCCATTTTCTAAAGAGGTTGACACCCCACCTAAACTATCTGTTTACACTATGCATTCTGCTTTAGACGACGAAACTTGTTGAGATCTTGAACTTCCAAAAAAAGTTTGTGAAATATAGCAATACATTGTTTATATAAATTTGTTGATTAGCATCTGATTATCTTATTGTTAAAACTACAAAGAGCATAAGCACATAAGATTAGTAATTTCCATAAATCATTTTATTATCGCTAATTAAAATGAATATCCAATATCACAACATTAGAACACGTGTTTAATGTTTCTCCAATTTCGATAATTGATCCACTATGTACATGAAAATCATAATCATTTGTTTCTAAATGGTTAAACCTACTTTCACTTATATATATATTCTTTTACATGGATGATATAGTCGATGGTATTCTAAATTTTAGTTCATAATGCCGGTTTTCTCTCATGTGTAACTATATGTCGCTGTCTTAAGGGTCAAGAACATAAAGGGTTTAAAGATTTTATGTTGTGATAAAAATGATAAATAATATTCAACAACTAACGTTGTGTATAAAGAAGCTTTATTTCGCTTTTGAACTAAAAACATATACTTTGTAATGACGGATAATTTAAGTTATATTTCCTCTTATCGGATTACCATTTTATTTCTTTTTTTTCTTTATCCACTCTATAAATAATTATGATGTTATAAGTGCGTCATTAATCGTTACTTAATTTATTTCTTAGATACTAACAAGGCTAGCCCGACCATCAAACAGAAAAACATGTCTGTTTGTAATATAAAAAAAATTAAATATCATTTAATGTGATGCAAGCAAATGTTTTAATATCTTAGGCGATACATGTAATAATTCATGCTAAATCTGGACAAATAAACAATACAACCACCTTCATTTTTCAAAACTTTATGTCACACCCCCAAAATATCAGAGTATAATGGCAACCGAGGGAGTGTGACTTCATGATTATCATACTTCTAAGATATACAGAACGACCTCTATATGAGACGTTTTAAGAAAACGGATCACTTGAATTAAGAAATAATAAATTGTTTAGACATTCAGCGGAAGCATAAAATAGACAATACAACATTGTTTTAAATAGTACAAGTGATCTTCAGATAACGGGAAAATAACTGCAATGCCTGAGACTTCATATAACATCTTCGTTCTTAATACGTGAGAAAACATTGCTAAAGTGTCAACATAAAGTTGGTGAGTTCATAGGTTTGTTTAAGCAGAAAATGTAGTGTTTATGAATCACAAGATTTCACCCGCATATGACAATATAATAGATACAAAGTCATATAAATTGCATTACTATTGTCTAAGCTCATGACACCGAAGCGTTAACATATACCAACAATAAATGAATGCCCTTGCAGGTGTCTAACCCGGGACACCCGTAATCTGACTCAAATGAAACTGTGTTTGCTTGACTAATGTCAGTCCAAGACAAACAGGGATTGTCAATCCCTGTAGATCTATCCATAACATTCGCGCTCACAAAGATTGACGGTTCATGATAATTCGGGCAAATAGCAACTTGGGTTAAATTGGGACTTAGACCAATCAGTAATGAGTAATTGTACTTGTATTCACACGTTTAAAATAAGCAATGTTCTCACCCCAAAAGATGATTTAAAATGGTAGAGTAGGGGCTATGAAAACTCACCTTGTCGGATAATCGATGGAGATTAGAAATGGATTAAGGCACGTCAAATAGCGACTCAGTCAAACACCTAAGTAATTATAACAATTACTGAGTTTACAATCTAAAATTAATGTATGCAGTAAATTATGCAATTGGTCAAAAGGGTATTGTCGTTTGGGAGTTAACGTCTTACGTTCTCAAAGTGTTGATTAAACCGTTGGCTTTAGGAATGGCTTTAAAACTATTAGTACCTATATAAGAATTTATACTATTTCGCGTCGCAATTTATATTCACAATTCCATGTGTTTTATATCTAAAAAGTACGAACACTATTCGTAAGTTACTAGGTTTATAATAATCGCGTTTATTTAATCTACATCAAAGTCATTAATTTATCTGCGCAATTATCATGTTTATACATTACGGCTCGCTCAACTCGTCTAAATCTCTTATCGAAAATATATTTTTAAACCCTTGACTTTCCAATTAATAATATATATAATATATATTTTATATTCTTTTATTCTCATAACTTTCTATTTTAAACCCGAATAGTCTTAAAATATTTTTAGCGTTGAACACGTTTTTATAAGCCGTGTTAAATTTATTTACTCTTTTAAAACTTGGTTTCGTGGTTACAAATTTTAAATCATAAGAAAATATTATTTAGATTTCTCCGCTTAACGCACTAATCATTTGCTTTAAAAAAGGTTTCCAACCCATTAGGATTCGGTTGGAATGTTTTCGAGAGCTCAAAAACATGCAAGTTCTCCATACTTCTTTACGTGAATAGAAAATTTATAAGTCGAAATATATACTAGTTTTTAATCTATCACATGTATTCCTTTTACTAAACCCCACATGGGTGCTAACTCTTTTCCCTTTTTCTGATTTATGTCGCCCAACAGTGGGTTATACCCACTTGCCTAGTGTTTTCTCTTTCACAATGCAACCTATCCTATGTATAAATATATGTCACGTGTTCCACTTCTTCCTTTTTCCCTTTTTCTGCCCAACAGACGCAGCAACATGCATGCATCAGTTTTAGGCTCTCTTGACATCTCAAATAGCAGCGACATGCAGTGGAAAATACACTGTTTTGACAGTGGGGCTGCCCACTGTTGCCGTGCATGAGCACCATCATATGGGTCACGGGTTCATGAGGCCTGGGTTGCAAACCAACAAGCGTATTGTGCTCGTATCTGCATGTTTCAAACAGCTGGCCAGCTGCGTGTGGCTTGACTTAGGTTAAGTGGGTACGTCCCTGGGTGCAAACCGAGACCGCCACATATGGGTTCTACAACTAAGCATGAAATCTTGGGTATTGCTAGTGTTAGTGAGCCCGTGAGTTACATTACATGCGTGTTCTGTGTTGGTGAAGTTTCATTCAGGTTGTTTGTTCGTTTTCCATGCATGCCCCATTATTATTTCATGTGTGAAATTTCCCGTGGTCTGGTATCTATTTTTAACGTATGTTACATTGTTTCATTTACATCTATACATGGTACGACTACCTTCATTTCATGCGTGTTTATATGTGAACCTTGTATGGTTCTTATCATGCAAGTCGTGTACACGTCGTGAGGAAGAAAACCGAGGTTTGTTAACTACGAGTAATGACATATGAACGTTAATGTACAAGGACAACTTACCGAGGTCCGAGCTTGTTGGAAGATGGTGAGAAGGAAGAGATGGTGGTAAGAATTGAACTTGGCTGCTACTTCTCCTAAGGCCGACGCCTTCCACGAAAGTCTTTACTCAAATTGTATCGTTTAACTTTTGTTTTTCAATATTTAGTTGTGATAGAATAGCTAGTGCATGGTTCCCCTTCGTTTAATACTCATTTTGTGGGATAGACATTTTTTTAAAAACTGAAATATTGCTTGTGAGTGAGTACTATACGCTTTGTTGAATTTCAGTAAACTTTGTATACTACTGCTAGCCAATCATTCTCTTTTGTAATACTATTAAAGAATATTACTATTTCCTACATTTCAATTGTATCAGATTGCATGATACGTATCATGTGAATGGAAAGTTTCAAATTGATAAAGTAGAGAGGGTATGGTGTGTAAAGGACAGTGATGAGATGTTCTATTATTTTGCATATAAATACATATCTACTATTAGCCTATCATGGCATATTTTATTAAAGTTTGTCATTCTGAGTATGCATCTGATGTGGAATCTATTAAGTATAAAGTTGTGCAGTTATTAATCTTTGTTGAATTACTCAAAGTTATCATAGTTATAAATTTGAATGTTGATGATTTTATAAAGTAGTACGAGTAAATAGTCTCGTTTCACCAATGGGAAATAAGTACGGTTTTTATCGTCGCGCGTTCTAAAATATCCTTTTAGACGTAGAGTAATAACGGCGATATTCGCGTGCAAAATAAATTTTTCCATGACAAAAGTAATGCATTGACGATCATAAGACGACTTCTCGTTGAATTTAATGGTAAGCTGGCAAACTTGCAGTACATGGCTTTTACTTAATGGAAAGAGAATTAAATTTTCTTACGGGGTGCCACAGCCTCCCCAGGTTAGAAGATTTCGCCCTCGAAATCAAGACGTTGTAGGAGACTGCGATTTCGCAAACAAATGAGGGTATTTACTCTTGAAATGGTCTCAGGTTTCCACGTTTCTCTGGACCTCTTCGCAGCCCAAAAGTTATCCCAACGGACTTTAACGATAGGTATACGGCTTCGTTTGAGTTGTTTGACCTCACGGTCCATGATCTCTACCGGTTCTTCAACGAAGTTGAGTTTATCGTCGAGTTGGATTTCCTCCAGGGGATAACGAGTGTGTCGTCAGACAAACACCTCTTCAGGTTGCAAATGTGAAACACGTTGTGTACTCGACTAAGTTCTTGAGGCAAGTTCAAACGGTAAGCTACTGGACCAGTCCTTTCTATGATGGGTCCAATATAACGAGGGTTCAACTTTCCACGTTTCCCAAATCGCATTACACCCTTCCAGGGCGCGACCTTGAGCATAACCTTGTCTCCAACTTCAAATTCAAGGGGCTTATGCCTCTTGTCAGCATAACTTTTTGTCGATCACGTGCAGCTTGCATGCGATCCCTAATCTTGAAAATCTTTTCCGTAGTCTCGTGAATAATCTCTGATCCGGTAAGTTGTGCTTCTCCAACTTCAGCCCAACAAACGAGCGAACGACACTTCCTATCGTAAAGTGCTTCGAACGGTGCAGCCTTAATGCTCGTGTGATAACTGTTATTGTACGAGAATTCTACACCAAACAGTTCTATCCCAAACCATTCTCGAAGTCATCAACGCAAGCTCTTAGCATGACCTCGTAATGTTTTGAATGGTTCTCTTTACTCTGACCGTACGGTCTTGAGGGTGATAGCATACTCGGGTTCTCTGCGTCCCAATGCTTTTATCAAGGAGTGTCAACAAACTCCTGACCTCGAAGTGAAATGGCTATCACGATCGGAGATGATTGACACCGGTATTCCATGTCTTGCTACTATCTCCTTCATGTACAACCTCGTTAATTTTTCTGTTGAATCTGTCTCCTTCATTGGTAAAAAGTACGCAGACTTGGTACGATGATCAACAATGACCCAAATCGAATCGTATCCTGCTGCCATTTTGGGTAGTTTAGTGATGAAATCCATTGTTATCTTCTCCCACTTCCATTCTGGTATATCTGGTTGGACCAAAAAAACCAAGGTCCTCTGATGTTCGAGCTTTGACCTTGGCACAAGCATGCATTTTGCTGACATATGTGGGCGAGATTCAGCCTTCATATTTGGCCACCAATATAACATCTTCAGGTCATGGTACATTTTGTCGAATCCTAGATGAATAGAATACTTTGACTTATGCGATTCGTGCATAATCAAAGATCTCGTGTCACCGTAACATGGTAACCAACTCCTATTATCCAAACATAATGTTCCATCAGCGCGGGCTTCTAATTTCTTTAGCATCCTTCATATCTGTACTGCTTTTAAAAGTTTTCAACCTTACTGCCTTCTTTCTAAGCCTCAAGGAATTCGTGACGGGAAGTCAAGGCCAATGGTCATAACCAAGGCTCTTACTCGTAATGGTTCGATCTTTCCTTTTGACTCCAAAGCATACCCTACGACATATGCTTTCCCCGGGGTGATAAGAATTTGCAATCGTAAATCACTTAGGAGCTCTAATCCATCGCCGTTGCCTCATATAGTCCTTTTGTGTAGGATATGTTGTAGACTTCTGTGGTCCGTGAACACTACACACCTTCGTGCCTACAAATAGTGTCTCCAAGATCTTTAGGCAACGCTACATCTCCTAACTCCAATCATGAGTGGTGTATGTCTTCCTCGGAATTTTAGTTGCCTGGAAGCGTAAGCAATACTTCATTCTCTGTATTAGTACCAAGCACCTAACCCTTTTATGGATCATCACTGTAACACCACAAATCTATCTTCACTGCCTTTCCGTGTAGTGCTAAAAGATAGTGCAAGCACATAAGTTTCGTTTTCAATAGTTGAAAAAAGCTTCTCCTGTTCTTCACCCCAAATCGAACTCGGTTCTTCTACGTAAGCTCAGTCAAGCTTAGCTATTTTTGAGAACCTTTAATGAATCTCCTATAGTAACCTGCCAGACCTAAGAACTGGCAACTCTCCGAAGGAGTGGTTGGAGATGCCCACTTCTTAACAGCCTCAAGTCTAGCTGTGATTCCACTGAATGCATTGCTATCACCCGTGACACAAGAAAAATTTTACTGTATTGATCCAAAATTCACACTTGGAAAATTTGGCATACAGTTCTTCTTTCTTTAACAATTCCAGAATGGTCTTCAGGTGTTCTTCGTGTTCTTTCTCGTTGTGGGAGTATATGAGAATGTCGTCGATGAACACAATCACAAACTTATCCAAGATTTCTTGCAACACAAACGTTTAAGAGAAACCCAGAACAGACCGCAGGCGCGTTGGTCAAACCAAAAGGCATGACTCGGAACTCATAGTGTCTGTATCGTGTTCTGAAAGCAGTCTTGGGAATATCTTCTTCTCTAACCCTTAACTGATGATAACCTGACCTTAAGTCAATTTTTGAGTAGATGCTGGATCCTTGCAACTGATCGAATATGTCATCGATCCTTGGTAAGGGATAACGATTTTTCACTGTAAGTTTGTTCAACTCACGATAATCGATACACATTTGGAAAGATCCATCTTTCTGTTTAACAAACAAGATTGGTGCTCCCCACGGAGAGGAACTTGGTCTTATAAAACCTTTGTCAGAAAGTTCTTTTAGTTGTTACGCATCTCTTCATCTCTGGCAGTGCAAGACGATATGGTGCGCGTGCAACAGGTGCAGCTCCGGGTATTAACTCGATATGAAATTCTACTTGGCGTGTGGGGGGTAATCCTGGAAAATCTTCAGGATATACTTCCGGAAAGTCTCTGACAACAGGCACATCTTCAATTCGCCTCTCTGAAATTTCGGTTTTCTCTTCCTTCATCATTTGAATCAAGAACACTTGACATCCTTGGTCAATGTACTTCTGTGTCCTGATGCTCGAGATGACTTCTAATCTCGATTCACTTTTAATTCAGCTTCTTTCGCCTTATATGATCAGCATATCGTTTCTGTACGGAACACGAATGTACTTCTCATAACACACAACTTCTGCGCGATGTTCGGCCATCCAATCCATTCCGACGATGACGTCAAAACTTCCTAGTTCTATAGGGAGTAAGTCGATTTTGAACAGGTGATTTTGCAAGTTAAGAGTACACCCTCTTAAAATAGTATTTGTGGTTAGTGACTTTCCGTCGGCTAGCTCCACATTATAATTAGTATCTAGGGTTGTAGGAGGGATGTCTATATATTTACTGAAAGCATAAGACACAAAGCTTCTATCCGCACCAGTGTCAAATAGTACTGAAGCATAGACATTATTGATCAGGAACGTACCATTCACCACGTTGTTATCTTTCACTGCTGCTTCAGCACATAGGCTGTATACTCTGCCAGGTGCCCTGCGATCCTTGAGTACTGGTTGATGCTTGGTTATTCCCCTTAGGGTTCCCTTGATTCTGTCTTTGATTGTTCTAAGGGTTTTGCGGGTTGCCTCGAATTTGATTCCCACCGCCTTGATTCCCATTGTTTGGACACTTGTTTTTGTAATGTCCTTTTTTGCCACATCCGAAACAAGTGACATCACTTCCCTGTCCTCCTTGGCTTCCTGGTCCTCTTTGGTTTGTGGGACGAGGTGGAGCTCGGCAGTCTTTGGCCTTATGTCCTGTGTTTCCACAGTTGTAACAAGCAGGAGGGCATTCGTCAATGTGGTGTCGTTCATACTTTCCGCAGTGAGGTAACTTGCCAGCATAAGAACCTTGCTCGGCTGTAAACACCCTTGCTGTCTCTGGGCATTCGTTCGGGTTGAGGTTGCTAGTGTTATTTGGTGTTGTTGGGTTGTTGTGGGTGTAATGGTTTCCGTTCCATTTCCGCTTGTCACCCGAGTTTTCTCCTAACTCTTAAACCACTTGGTACATCAAACCTGAGCCATGTCAATTACTTCATGCAAGTCCACTGGTTTAGACAAGGTTACGTTACCCTTGATGTTCAAAGGTAGACCTTCGATGTAACGTTTCAATAACCGGTCGGCGTTGGGTACCATTTCAGGGCATAAGAGGACGAGTTCTTGGAAACGTTGATTGTAGGCGGTAAGGTTTGTGCTTTTCACTTTTAAATTCCATAGTTCGTTTTCCATTTGTTTGACTTCGTTGCGAGGGTAGTACTTTCGGATGAACATAGCCTTGAAATCGCTCCAAGGTGTGGCATGAGCGGTATCGAGGGTAACAGAATGAACATACACATTCCACCAAGTCAAAGCACCATCTAGCAGTGTGCTAGAAGCAAATTTGACTCGGTCACCTTCTGCGACGTTGCTAATCCCAAATTAAGATTCTAGTTTCTTAAACCATTAGGTTAAGCCTACATCACCTTTAGTACCACAGAAGTTTTCATGCATAACTGCACAGAATTCCTTGTAGTTGCATGTCTTGTTCTGTGAAGAGTTAGATCCTAGGTTATTCTCTTCTTGAGTGCTTGCAGCATGAGTCACAGCGGCAGCTGCGAGTGCTTCAGCAACTCTTGTGGCAATGAGTTGGTTGAGCATTTGAGTGTTAATGCCACTATTGATATCCACATTGTTTTAGTTGGTCGAACGGTTGACTGGAGGGTTCCGGTTGACAGTTGGGCGTCGTCCGGGTGCCATTTTCTATAAGAGGGACAATGAAAATGACAGTTATGACATGCATGAAAGTTATATGCGTAAAGACAGTCACGCTACTACAAATGGCATGTCTTTTGAAATCAATACTATTATTATTCGCAAACACAATGTTTATTTCAAAGAGTACGGGGATACAAGAGTTCACTAGCCATGACAAACCCATAGCTTAGTGGTTATACAACGACAGAAATAAAACTAGTTGTGGTTACGGTAGATTTGCTGGACTACTTCCTCGGGTGCCTCCTTCCTCTTTTGTCATGCTTCCTCCTGAGCATTACGAGCACGATCCTCCGCATCCTCACACATCTGTCTAAGTTGAGAAATCAATTCGTCCACAGATAGTGTCTCTAATGAACTTTCCTCAACTCGGGGCTTTACATCCCACAGTGTCATGAAGGCTTCTAACTCCTCTAAACAGGCATTTGGGTAACGGTCTATGTCCTCGAGAATGGTATGCAATTGTCCTCTAAGGCGCGTTGTGCATACGGTCAAGGCTGTCTCAGGTACAAGCACCGAATTCTGACCAGTTCCTGTTAAAGCTTATTCTCTCTGGGTGGGGTCCGTTTCAGCAATCATCCGCTGGTAAGCAGCCATCATGAATGGGGATGAAGGTGAGGGTGGTGGAGTAACAAGATCAAGTTGATAATCATCAAGGTTAATAGCAGAAATTCTAGCACGTTCAGCAAGATTTAGCTCAATAGGTGGAATAGATAAACGAGCGGTACGTCTTATAGTTGGGGGAAATGGTGATACAGACGGCAAAATAAGTAATCCTAGAGTAGGACGTCTCCTGTGATACACCTGAGGGAGTGTGTCAGGGAGTCTGGGAGGTACCAGTGTAGTGTTATCGGTGTGTCTCAATTCTTCTGAGTTTGACATGTTGCTGAGACAAGAAAATATAAGGATATAAGTATATTTCAAAATACGCTTAGTTAAGCCTGTTTAATGCACATGTAACCAATATTAAGTATATGTATATGTTTAATACACATGTAACGCATATTACGTATATGTATCTCATATATGTATATGTCACGTGTATCCCATTTTAATATATATGTACTCTTTTGATTGTTGATTCCTATGTACCCCATATGGAGAAACCAGCAAGGACAGACAATAGAAGCATAATAAGCATGTTAAGCAGATAAGTAGTTATAGTCTAGTGCTACCTAATGCAACCTAGTTCTCTATAGCTCAGGGCTCTGATACCAATCTGTCACACCCCCAAAATATCATAGTATAATGGCAACCGAGGGAGTGTGACTTCATGATTATCATACTTCTAAGCAATACAGAATGACCTCTATATGAGACGTTTTAAGAAAATGGATCACTTGAATTAGGAAATAATAAATTGTTTAAACATTCAGCGGAAGCATAAAATAGACAATACAACATTGTTTTAAATAGTACAAGTGATCTTCAGATAACGGGAAAATAACTGCAATGCATGAGACTTCATATAGCATCTTCGTTCTTAATACCTGAGAAAACATTGCTAAAGTGTCAACATAAAGTTGGTGAGTTCATAGGTTTGTTTAAGCAGAAAATGTAGTGTTTATGAATCACAAGATTTCATCCACATATGACAATATAACAGATACAAAGTCATATAAATTGCATTACTATTGTCTAAGCTCATGACACCGAAGCGTTAACATATACCAACAATAAATGAATGCCCTTGCAGGTGTCTAACACGAGACACCCGTAATCTGACTCAAATGAAACTGTGTTTGCTTGACTAATGTCAGTCTAAGACAAACAAGGATTGTCAATCCTGATAGATCTATCCATAACATTCGCGCTCACAAAGATTGATGGTTCATGATAAATCGGGCAAATAGCAACTTGGGTTAAATCGGGACTTAGACCAACCAATAATGAGTAATTATACTTGTATTCACACGTTTGAAATAAGCAATGTTCTCACCCCAAAAGTTGATTTAAAACAGTAGAGTAGGGGCTATGAAAACTCACATTGATAGTTAATCGGCTGAGATGGGTAATAGATTAAAGCACGTCAGCTAGTGACTCAGTCAAAACACCTAAATGATTATGACAAAGTCTGAGTTTACATTCCAACAATACTTAATGCAATGGTTCATGCAAATGGATCAAAAGGTATTGTCGTTTATGAGTTAACGTTTTACGATTTCAAGGTGTTGATTAATTTGTGTATTTATTGAATTTATATATCACGGTTCGCTCAACTCGCTTAAGTCTCTTATTGAAAAATATATTTTTAATCCATTGACTTTCCAATTAATAATATATATATATAATATTTTATATTCTTTTATTCTCATAACTTTCTATATTTAAACCCGAATAGACTTAAAATATTTTTAGCGTTGAACACGTTTTTTATAGGCCGTGTTAAATTTATTTACTCTCTTAAAACTTGGTTTCGTGGTTACAAATTTTAAATCATAAGAAAATGTTATTTAGATTTCTCCGCTTAACGCATTAATCATTTGCTTTAAAAAAAAGGTTTCCATCCCATTAGGATTCGGTTGGAACGTTTTCGAGAGCTCAGAAACATGCAAGTTCTCCATACTTCTTTACGTCAAAAGAAAATTTGTAAGTCGAAATATATACTAGTTTTTTAAACTATCACATGTATCCCTTTTACTAAACCCCACATGGCTACTAACTCTTTTCCCTTTTTTTGATTTCTGTCGCCCAACAGTGGGTTATACCCACTTTCCTTGTGTTTTCTTCTTCATAATGCAACCTATCCTATGTATAAATATATGTCACGTGTTCCACTTCTTCCTTTTTCCCTTTTTCTTCCCAACAGACGCAGCAACATGCATGCATCAGTTTTATATATTTTTGTATATGATTATGACTTGTGTGATTTATAACTGGATGGCTAAATTTCGAGACACCAACGACCTCTTTGTTTCATGCATAACATGCAGCCACAACAGCAAGCAACGCTTGCCATGGCTCGCTTGCTAGCCTGTGGTACGAGTAGGGGGTTTTGTTTCGAAACAACACGCACGGTGTGCTCTTTCTTGCAGCACAAATGACGCACCCTTAAATGTTATATATTTATAGGTTTCCTTTGTTACTTCGCATGGTTCTATCTCTATAGGGTTAGTCACAGAAATATAAGGGTCGAAACTAGGGCGTGGTAATGTGTTTCTCGTAGCTCTAAGGGCTGCCGCAGTAGTAACGGCATGCAGTGAAACGTACTGCGTTGACAGTTGGGGCTGCCCACTGTGCCATGCATGACTACAATCGAGGTAGTCTCATTGGTCATGGGTATCCGAGGTTTAGACGTAAACCAATGAGCACGGTGTGCTCGTCCTTGTTAGATTCCAACAGCGGGCAAAGCCGCACTGTGGCTCGTCTCAAGTCAAGTGGTCACGTCCCCTGGTACCTGTCGAGACCATCTCCTAACGGGTTCTACAGTCATTTATGTGAACCCTGGTGTTTTGCTAGTACTAGTGAGCCAAAGTGTGATTTTATGTGCGTGTTTCAGGTTAACGTAATTCTCCTTGGGTCGTCTATTCATTTTCATGCATGTTAGATCGTTATTTTATATGTGCAAACCCCCATGGTTTGCTATTCGTTTTTAACGCATACATCATTTACAAGTTCACTATACGTCGGTATGTTATGCAATGTCACGACTAACCCTTTGCATGCGTACATATGTACTAGTCACACATGGGTTTTACGCCGCGTGTTAGTCAACCAAGGTTGAGGCTTTAGCCGAGACTAAACGTGTTTTGGTTTAGGTCGTGTGTTATACTACAAAAATGATATAGTTACCACGAGGTGACTTGCCCAATACGAGCTTTCCAAGTGACGATGAGGAGAAACGGTGACGAGAAATGGCTCGACCTCCCTTGGCTTCTACCCATTCCAACCCGACGTCTTAAGCTCACGAATGCAATAAAAACAAAAACCTAACTCTCACTGATTTGTGTAATCTTTAGTTTCAAATTTTTGTTGAGATAAGTTTGTTCGTGCATGGCTCCTGATTTATACTCGAAGTCTTTGGGCTCGTTACTGATGTATTACATGTGAAGGTATACTATACACATTGTTGCATCAGGGTGATGATTTTAATACCGTGGTTCATTATTTTCTTTTCATAATACTGTTAGAGAATTTCTACTATTCTCCCATTTGAAATTGCACCAGTTGCATGATACGTATCATGTGATGAAAATCTTCAAAATAATAAAGTAGTAGGGTAGTGTGTAAGATTTGTGATGATGGATGTTTCTTCATTATTGCATATTGCTTTCTATAGGTTTTCATATGTACATATCAGATGTTGGTTTTCATATGAATATATATTTATATAGTTTTATTTTATCTTTTTGAATTTAATTATAGTTTTCATGGTTATTAATTTGTATGTATGAGGTTTTATGAAGTGTTACAAGTAAATTGACTCGTTTAACAAAAGTGAAATAAGTATGGTTTTTATCGTTACGCGTTCTAAAATATCTTTTTAGACATAGAGTACTAATGGTGATATTCACGTGCAATTTAAACGTTCCATGATAAAAAGTAATGCATTGGCGATCATAAGATGACTTCTCGTTTAAGTTAACGTTAAACTTGCAAACTTGCAGTACATGATTTTTTTTTCTTAACGAAAAGAGGATTTAATTTTCTTCCGGGGTGTCACAAAATTGCACAATGCAATGAGAAAAATATGTAGCTCGTGTGTTTTGCTACTTTCGCGATTATGAATCATGTTCGAAGAAGAAGCGTTACAAGGAAAAAATTATCTGAATGAATTATGATAGTGAAGACGGTGAAATTACACCAATATTTATAATGTGTTGTAAAAAAAGGAAAAATAGAAAATAGCAGCAAAAAAGTAAAGGAATAAAAATAGTCGGTTCAAAAGAAGTTTATACCGAAGGAATTACTTGGAAGGATCGATTATTCGTTAATACGTTACAAAAATCAACGATGTAAAGTTTTGTAAAAAGTGGCCGAAATCATCACGTAGTCTGTAAAAGTATGTAAAGAGTGGGATGTAAAGGAAGTTGACCGTTATGGGAACGCCAACTTAGGTTGTTTTTTTCATTTCTATGATCGAGGCGTTTTGTCTATATGTTCGAGTCTTTATCATGGAACGGTCAAGAAAAGTTACTAGCAAATACGTACCTTATTTGTTGGCTTTAATATATTTGTATCGTGAATTTTATTTAACACCCATTTACTTCCCTTTCCTAGCAACTAACCTTAAGATCTACTCGAACGAGGATGCGTACGAGCCATGCATGTCTATACCGTCGTTACGGCCATGAATGTGTGTCTCAACTGCCTTGTTGGATGATGACTTTTGGTGAAAGTTGGAAGCTCCCTACCCTATATCGTTCTCCATCCTAACCGCTGGTTAAACATATAACAACCCAAGAATTTTCATCAAATACAAAACCTATTTTTCTATTATCATAATTGTACGGGGAAATTTTTCGCTTTATTAGATTAGTTGTATTGTCAATATCTCAGTATGTCATGTAACTTACATAACTAAAGTAGACGAGCTCACGCAACCTATCTATGGCAATACTGTCTTCATATATGTCAAGCAAACATCACAATATGTCAAGTCAATATCATCATATCCTTATTACAAAGTACATTATTCCTATAATGTACCATTCACAACGTTATATCAAAACGGGCTTTAAACCATTATCATAAACCCTAAATTCCATGAAGGTTTAATATCTAAAGTAAATGCACAAGCTACTAAAGCATATATACAAGTAACATAACATCCCATTTGAAATATAAACTCCCTACAAGTCAAGTACAAGTTTTCAAAGCACAATGTACAAGTCATTAAGCATGACATCTAAAATAGCCGTTTTACCTCCGTTTTCATTCTAATTTCTTCACCATCACTTGTGTACAAGCTACTACACTCAATATACAATGTGTAAACCCTAATTATTCTATTCATAAGCTTTCATACACATTTTTACACTCAAAACCCTAATTCAAAACTCAGAAACCCTAACCCGAGCTAAATACTACACTATGACCCGTTTCTTCATTTTTATCCATTGTAAACCTAAACCAATACTCAAATAAGTTGTAATAACTTATTTTACAACCATAACAAATCATATACCATCACTATTTCATAATCTCATTTCATTTATACAAGAATCAAATCCGAGAAACCCTAAATGAGCCCTAAATGATCATTCAACCCGTTTTCTCGCTTCTAACCATTTCATTCTCAAATAAGCAACCAAGAGTCATTGAACCTCATAAAAATGGGCTTACAAACCATTATCCATCATTACTTTGACAATGTACAAGAATTACAAAGCTAGAAAACCCTAAAAGCCTTATACGAGCCCTAATTCTAACCCACGACTATTTCTTTCCATTTTAACCCATTATAACCTAAACCATCACTCAATTATCATTAATAAACCTCAATATATACCTAGGATCAATAATTTATTCAATCATTGGTCCAATGTACACACGAATTAAAGCAAAGAAAGTCAAGTAAAACTCTAAACCATGCCAAATGGACCCCAGAACGACACTCATTCCTTCAAGTTGTAACCCTTTTAAAACCCAAACCACACCTTCTAAATTTTGTTAGATACTCTTATTACAAACCATGAGAAACAATGTTTTAAAAAACGCGTACTTAAACAATACATACGAAATAAAGGCCTAAAACTATGAATGTCTAACCCCTAAGAAACCCCAAAACAACCCGCGAACAAGTTTTTTATTACCCCCATTATTAATACCCATTTAAAACTCTTCCCATGTGCAAGCACCTCCATGACCAGCTCCTTGACCCTACTAATTAGCTTACCCACCTGCTTTAGCTTTCATTTGGTCCAAATTGAAGCCACATGACCCCTTTGATGACTCCTTATAGCCAGCCGCGCATCAGCAGGGACAAACACACATCAAGGCTACGCTTTTAGCCTTAGCAACTCATCATATAGACTTCCCCTACATCACCCTCTAAAGATATTACATGTGTCCTCTAGATCAAACATGAAGCATACCATAGTCACCAAGGTACCATTCACACTAAAAAATAGAGCATAAAACCTTCACTTCACAATCTCATCCCCTCACATCCCCCAAAATCCCCCACTGACTCTCTTATCTCATACCCATTATAGGCAGCAATACTTTTCTCCCTTATGATCCTAGGATCATTAAAGAAGTCCTAAAAGCGAAATCTATGAAGATTAAGCCCCGGGAACAAGAACACAGGCGTTAACTGAAGTGAAAATACTACGTCTAGAACCGACCCATTTCCACCATTTTTAGATCCTTGAAGCTCAACCCAGGTTTTGAAAGTTACTGACTCGCAAACTACACAAAAATAACAAACCTTATTATACTGTTCATGATGGATCTAAATATACGCTTGTTAAAGTTTCATACCTCGACATTCATGCTCATTTTCCATTTTGAACCAAACCGAATACACCCGAAACCCTAAATTATCGTGTTTACTTAAAACTAAATGTTATAATGATTAAATATTGTTTATAATCTATCCCCTAGCATTCTTAACTAATGATTATAAAATACCCCTATATTGATAATGAAGAATTTGAAACTTAAAACCCCGCGTTACGTTTTAAAACCTAATTTGACCCGTTTTGCTTCTAGCATAACGAACCGATATTTCCACATTGCGTTGGCGTTAAATTCTACTTCATGATTTTAGTTATATTATAACATAAAAATGTCTATATGAAATGTTAACAGAAGCTTGCATTTCAATTGTGACATGTATTTGTAATTATATATCCATGCAAAGGGTGTAAATCTAAAACTTCTGAACTTATAACTAAAGGGGTTGAAAATGACATTTTATCAAAGAAATAACAATAAGGGTCTACTATGTCACATTTCCAAAGTACAAGGTTTTAAATTGCATATCTTTCAAAGTTGAGGGACCAAAGTCTAAAGTGCAACACCAAGGACTGCTTTTGCAGATATCTTATCAAAACCCCAGGGTCTAAAATGTAACATTTTGAAAAAGTATAAAATCATGTTTAAAACCTTACAAGACATAACTTTAATTAATGCTTCTCGTGCTTAACATTTCCAGATATTGATTAAAACGCTTAAAACCGATTATATCATATCACAATACTAGGGAGCTTCATATTAAGGAGTTTCATCTTGGTATTACGTTCTGACTGAGTTGTTGTGTTTACGATTTAAAGTGCCCTAGCTCCTCAAATGTTTACTGAATGACTTCTGAATTATGATGGCCCATACAGTGATAACAAATTCCAAACTCATCAAACACACTCAAACTCTTAAAAACTCAGTTCTAGAGTACAACTTCCTAAGACTCAACTATTACTCAGGTTGCGTGAACGTGGTGTTTAACTACATTTTACATATCAACCAATCCCCGATAAGATTTTGATAAGGTCGACAGCTTCAAATATGGGAAAATTTAATACATCTACCTATCAGGTGAAGTTCATAACCTCGCCTTTACTTATTTACATGTTTTATAAACCCGCGAGGGGGATACTTGCTTGTTACAAACTCTTTTACATGCTTGTTTATCTTATAACAATTATTACCTTTCAAATACTTATACAATGCTTAAACATAATACAAAGAGTTTTTAGCAATTTGTTATAAGCTATCTGATACACCTATTACAATTCTTGGTCAAAGTTTACATTATGCCATAAAGTCCCTCAATTCTCATGGAACCATTAATCACTTTTGGTTGAATGCGAATATTGTGGATAATATCTAACGGATTGGACGAATCCAATTGTGTTAGCTGATAGGTAACCAAACCAACTATATTTGAATTTCATAGGTATATGGCAATGTACCTACACCGAACAAAAAGGTCCATTATCTATATAAATATATAAATATATATATATATATATATATATATATATATATATATATATATATATATATAATATATATAAAATATATATAATAGAAGTATATATAATCCATCAACATTTTGGTTATATATATACACTAGTCCAGTTTTGAGTGCCATGAGCTTAGACCCGACTAAACTATACCAGACAAGAAACCAACAGACCAAACAAGCAATAAAGCAGTAATACACTATGATAATTGCCATTCAATTGTCAATTATTACAAATAACTGTGTATATAATAACTTGACCCCAAGATCATAATTACAATAACATTTTCATAATAATTGTGGTTTGACAATTATGACACTATGACTTGTATTCAAACATGTTTATCAAAACCAATTAATTTCACTCAACCTTTGGTTGACTTTTTAGGCATGTTTTAACTCAGGTTATGAGCAATATAAGGCACGACGGAGTGGCATGGACTCGAAGATGTCTAAAATCTTGTTTATCATTCACAATGTAATGTACCTAGATTTTGGGACCGTGCCTTTGTAAAACTCTGATTTGAAAATGAATGAATAACGTAACATTTGAACAAACTTCCTTTTGGTGTCATTTTCTATGATTATTATTGTTGTTCCATGAAGTAATAACCCCAGATAAGCTTCCGGCAGCTATATTGTAAAAATGGGGGTGTTACAACACTAGACTAAAGAAAATTCTGAGTTATCTGCTAAACGAAGCCATTCAAGCTGATTGTGAATAATCAAGGCAACAAAATATCTTTCTTCCAAGGACTACCTAAAACTGAGGTCTATGCATTGGAAAGGCAATCATAAAGTCGCCAAGGAACATTGGGAGAGAATTCAACTTCTTCTCATGCAAGGAACTCTTCATTTGACGAAACCAGAAAGAGAGAGTAACCTTTATGATGAATCGATAAGTTTGCTTATAAACAGGAAGGGGAAACATTGCAGAAAAAAATATCTACTTGGATATTTTCACTCTTACTCAATGGACAAATGATCATCTACAATATTAAACCTAGAACAATTTCAAGTGGAACACACTAAGTTTTTGAATACTCTTCCTCCTGAGTGGAGCAAATTTGTGACAGATGTCAAACTGGTTCGGGATTTGCACACAACTAACATTGATCAGCTTCATGCTTACTTGGGACAACATGAATTTCATGCAAATGAAGTTCGTTTAATGCATGAACGCAACTCAGATCCGCTTGCTTTGGTTGCAACCCATCAGATGACCCAGTCTCCTTATCAAACTCATCAGAACTCATACCAAAACTCTCAATTTCAACCACAAGTTTCACTATATCAGTCTCCACAGCATGGTTCACCTTATCAGTCTCAACAATACTCAAACAATCAATCATCAACACCTCTTTCAATCACTTATCCATCCAATGATTATCAATCATCAGTTCACCACAACGTTTATTCTCCATCATCATCCATCCCTCAATTAGAATATGCTCCCACAGTTAACCAACAACCTGAATTTCCCTAACTAGACTCAGGTCTAATTGTTCCTGTGTTCCAGAAAGGTGATGATCCCATTGATGTCATCAATCACATGATGTCTTTCTTGACTGCTGTTGTCACTTCCCGCTATCCTACTACCAATAATCAGCTCAGGAATTCATCAAACCCTAGGCAACAAGCTACCATTAATGATGGGAGAGTGACCTTACAACCAGTTCAAGGGAGACAAACTTCTTTTGTTGCGGGTACTACAAGGGCCAACACTCTAGGAGCAAGTGGAAGTAATTCTGGGAAACAAAGGACTGTTATTTGTTACAACTGCAAGGGGGAAGGACACATGTCCGAACAGCGCACTAAACCGAAAAGGAAACGGGATGATTCAGGTTTAAGGATAAAGTGTTGCTGGTTCAAGCTCAAGCAAATGGTCAAATTCTACATGAGGAAGAGCTAGTATTTTTGGCAGATCCAAAAATTGCAGAAGGTCAAGCCACACAGACCGTCATTACTCACAGTGCTGCTTATCAAGCCGATGATTTGGATGCACATGACTCTGATTGTGATGAACTCAACACTGCCAAAGTTGCTCTCATGGCAAATTTATCTCATTATGGTTTAGATGCTCTCGCTGAGGTACATAATCTTGATAATGTGGATAACAATATGATTAATCAAGGTGTGCAGGTGATACCATCGTTTGAACAGTCAAAAGTTGTGAAACATTCAGAGACCGAAATAACCAGTGATAGCAATATCATACCTTATTCTCAGTATGTGACAGAATCACAACAGGCAGCTGTTCAGAATTCTAATTCATCTGCACAACAAGATGCACTGATATTATCTATGATTGAACAACTGAAAACCCAAGTAATTAATTGGACAAAGATAAATCTGGACAATAAAAGTGTCAATAATACTTTAACTGCTGAGCTTGAAAGATATAAAGAACAAGTTAAAGTTTTGAAAGAAGGACAAAATGTTGATTTAAAGAGTAAAGATAATGTTTCAGATTCACGTGAACAGTCTGTAGAGATTGATCGTCTTAAACAAACTCTTTCAAAACATGTAAAAGAAAAGAAATCTTTAATGCAAACAGTTACTCTTCTCAAAAATGATTTTAAGAAAAAAGAATCTAGAAACATTGATAGAGAGATTGCTTTCAAAAAGAAGACCAAACAACTGGATAATATTGTTTTTAAAAGAGATCAATCAGCACAAACTATTCACATGTTGACGAAACCTTAGTTTTTCTGTGATCATACCACTAAACAAGCTCTAGGTTTGCAAAACCCTTTCTATCTGAAGAAAGCTTAGCAGTTAGAACCCAAGCTTTATGATGGTAATGTAATTAAGAACACTAGTACTATTGTGATTCCTGACTCCGAAGTGACCTGGTGCTTGCTGAAGAGAGTCATTCAAAAATGCTTTTAAAACAACAGGATCCAATGATGTTAGAAAAGAAAGTTAATACTACACCAGTCGATTATGCTGTTCTTAACCAACGTTCTCAGAATTCTATGAATTCTTCAGATCCCACTCATTCTTGCAGACCTACCAAAGTTGAGGTTCCTAAAAAACTACCTAAAGTCAGCATGTCATGGTTATCAAGTTTAAAGAAATCTTAAACACATCTTGCTGGTTTTGAGTGGTTATCAAAGATAAGAACCACAGACACAACCATCACTGAGGGGCTCATAGGGGTTTTGAAAACATTCAAAAGCTTGTTTTAGAGATGAAATAATTTCATTTGTAAAAGCTCTGAATGACTTATTCAATACATTCGATCAATATTTAATTGATGAACTTTCTGAAGTCCAAAAATACCTTTCATCAAATGAAATAGGCTGTGGAACAACATTGTTTAGAGTCCAAAACATTTGAAGTTAAAATGAATCAAGTTTTAAATGAAAACAAAACGATCTTGTTGGGAATAAATCTTCATAGGACTTAATACTGCCAACAGTACTAAAGGGGTTAGTACTGCCAGCACAAAGTTAGTACTACCAGAACAAAGTTAGTAATGCCAATTGAAACTTATTATTGCTAGTTGAAGAGGTTTGATAGTGCTAAATAGTCAAAGCTGATGTTATGAAGAATATGAAGGTAATGGAGAGGCGGTATTTCGGAATATTTAGTTTTGAAATGTAATGTTCCTAATTGATAGGCAAGGAATGTGTAAAGGGTTCCTTGTTTTTTATAAAAGAGATCCCTAGAGTAGTGATAGTTAGAACTTTAAGATATACACTTAGAGAGAATTTGTAATTGCTTCAAGGTTGTGTAACCCCAGTACTTAGAGAGTACTCGTATTGTTTATAATATTGAAGCAGTGATTTTGGTATCTATTGTGTGTGAGTGATTGTTACTATTTTATACATTTCTCTAGAGTATCAAAGTGTAGTTTCCGCATACACTTTGGTATATCACAAAGTCTCAATCTTTGGTTTATTTTGGACTCCAAGGTAACAAACTTCTTTATTATAATAAAGAATCGATCCGATCAAGGCGTGGGATCAACAAGTGGTATCAGAGCCTGTGCTTTGAGATACTTTGATCTAGGGAATATGGAGTTAGAAAATTCTCAAAATAATTCGTTGGCAAAGCTTCCCATTCTCAAACTAGGAGAGTATGAGATGTGGGAAATCAGAATCAAGCAGTACTTCCAGATCCAAGACTATGCATTATGGGAGGTAATAGAAAATGGGAATTCTTGGGTACCTATTCCTGTTACAGCACCAGAATCAGGTCCATCTACAGCATTGAAGATGACTGTGCCCTCAACTACTGAAGAAAAGATTTGCAAGAAGAATGATGTCAAAGCTAGAAGTCTTCTCCTCATGGCTCTTCCAAATGAACATCAGCTTACCTTTAACCAGTATGCTGATGCTCAATCTATGTTTATTGCTATTAAAGCTCGCTTTGGAGGAAATGATGCTACAAAGAAGACACAAAAGGCCTTACTGAAGCAACAGTATGAAAACTTCAATGCTACAAGCTCAGAATCTTTGGACTCTATCTTTAACAGGCTTCAAAAGCTTGTTAGTAGATTGGCAATACTTGGTGTAGATACTTCTGCAGAGGATTTAAATGTTAAGTTTTTGAGAAGCTTACCTTCAGAATGGGATACTCATGTAGTTGTCTGGATGAACAAACCCGACTTTGAAACTATGGGTTTGGATGATTTGTACAACAATTTTAAAATTGTTGAACAAAAAGTTAAGAGAACTGTTGCTGGTAATAATGATGATAAGAATTTGGCATTTCTAACCACTTCCAGTTCAAGCAGTACTAATCCTATTAATACTGTCAACACTGGAGTTAGTACTGGCACCACCAAAGTTAATACTGCTAGTACTGAAACTAGTACTGCTAGTTTTAGTGATGCCACTGTTTATGCCTTTTTGTCCACTCAACCACAAGGGTCTCAACTTGTTCATGAAGATCTGGAGCAAATTCATGATGATGATTTAGAAGAGATGGATCTAAAGTGGAATATGGCATTGTTGAGCATGAGGGCAAGGAAGTTCTATCAGAGAACTGGGAGGAAGATAGTTATTGATGGAAGTAGTACTGCTGGATATGACAAATCCAAGGTAGAATGTTTCAACTGTCACAAAATGGGACATTTTGCTAGAGAATGTAGAGTTCCAAGAAGCAAAGAAAACAGAAATTGGAACCAAGGGAACTCATCAAAAGCAGTAAGGATTGAAGATGCCTCTGAAAAGGCAATGTGTGCTATTGATGGTGGTGGATTTGATTGGAGTGATATGGCAGAGGATGAAGTTCAAGCAAACATGGCTCTTATGGCATTCTCTGATTCTGAGGTATCTAATGATAAATCTTGTTCTAAAACTTGTTTGCAAAATTATGAAGCACTTAAAAAACAGTATGATGATTTACTAGTTAAATTAGATGATACTGCTTTTAAAGCATCTACCTATAAAAGAGGTCTGTCAATTTTAGAAGCACAAGTTAAAGAATCTAAAGTCTTGTTTTCTGAAGAGATTGCTTTGTTGAAAAGAAGTGTAGGTCATAAGGATTATCTTATGGGATTAGTTAAGACTGAACTTGAAAAAGTTAAGGAAGAAAAAGAGGGATTTGAATTTAAGCTAGCAAAGTTTGAAAAATCATCTAAAGACTTAGATGATTTGTTAGCAAGTCAGGTAACTGACAAGAGCAAAAGGGGTTTTGGTTACACTGCTGTCCCCTCACCTCATCCCTTAATTCTCAACAGACCAACACCTTTAGACTTGTCTTATTCAGGTCTTGAGGAATTCAAACAACCTGAGGTAAATGAGTATGGTCCTAGGGATTCAAGTTTAAAGCTAACCACTGTTTGTGATAGAGAGTCAAATAATTCTAAGGAGAATACTGATGACTCTTTAACACAACAACCCAAGACTGTTACTGAAACTAGCTCAGTTGTGTCTCCACTTAAGGTAGACAAAGATTGGAAAGAAAAGTTTTTCCATCCTGCTAATAATGTTAGGTTAGAAGAACCTAAAAAGGCTAGAGAGAATACTGATGCCCCAATTATTGAAGATTGGGTGTCAGATGATGAGGAAGAAGTTGAGTCTATCCCAAAGGTAGAAAAGAAAATACCTACTGCTACTAAGAAAGAGTCAGTTAAAACTGTTAACCTAAGTAGAAGGTCTGTTAGGTATGCAGAGATGTATAGGTCACAGAGACCTAGGGGGAATCAAAGGAGTTGGAATGGACAGAAATCAAATCAATTAGGATCTAACTTTGTTTTTAATAACAAGGCATGTTTTATTTGTGGTAGTTTTCATCACATTCAATACAATTGTCCTAATGCTTATAAACATATGGTTCCAAGAGCAGTCTTAATGAAGACTGGCCTAAAAACTGTCAAAAATGCAAAGCCTCTTAGTACTGTTAGGTTATGTTACGCTGCGACTTTTAGTACTTGCTAGGGTTAGTTAATACTGTTAGGGCACTAATACTATGCACCCAAAATCAACAGTCTCTTGTGCTAGACCAAAGTCACACTTTCAAAATAAAGCACAATTAACTGTTCAAAGGCCCTTTTACAAGAATACAACATTAACAAAAAGGTCTAATATTCAAAATATTAATACTGGTAGACAAACTGTTAATACTGTTAGGCCAAATGTTAATACTGTCAGGGCAAGGGGATTTAATGCTGTTAAGCCCTCAGCATGTTGGGTTTGGAGACCTATCAAACCCAATGGTGCATCATTAGTCTTTAACAAATATAATTACATTGATGCACGAGGCAGATCCAAGTCAGTAATGGCTTGGGTCCCCAAAGGTAACTAACTTCATAAGTTTTTGTGTGCAGAGCAATTCCCAACTAAATGAAAAAGGATTTGTGGATAGTGGATGCTCAAGGCACATGTCTGGAAACATAGCTCACCTTTCAGATTTCAAAGAATTTGATGGAGGTTATGTTACTTTTGGTGGAGGAGCAAATGGAGGAAGAATCACTGGTAAAGGTACAATTAAAACTGACAAACTTGATTTTGAAGATGTATACTTTGTCAAAGAGTTGAAGTTCAACCTTTTTAGTGTCTCACAAATGTGTGACAAAAAGAACTATGTTCTTTTTACTGACTCTGAATGTCTTGTTCTGTCTCCCAATTTTAAGATGCCTGATGAAAGTCAAATTCTTCTTAAAATTCCTAGACAGAATAACATGTACAGTTTTGATATGAAGAACATAGTTCCTAAAGATGGTTTAACTTGTCTAGTTGCAAAGGCTACAACTGAGGAATCAATGTTGTGGCATAGAAGGCTTGGTCATGTCAATTTCAAAAATATCAATAAACTTGTCAAAGAAAATCTTGTGAGAGATTTACCTTTAAAAAGATTTGAGAATGACCAAACCTGTGTTGCCTGTCTTAAAGGCAAGCAACATAGAGCCTCTTGTAAGACCAAGGCCTTTAGTCCTACTACTAAGCCATTATTTATGCTTCATATGGATCTGTTTGGTCCAACTTTTGTGAGTAGTTTATTGCATAAAAAATACTGCTTGGTAGTAACTGATGATTATAGTAGATTTTCATGGGTTTTCTTTTTAAGAACTAAGGATGAAACTAGTGAGATCCTTAAAAACTTTATCAAGGAAATAGAAAATCTAGTGGATAAGAAGGTTAAAATAATCAGAAGTGACAATGGGACAGAATTTAAAAACCATGTGATGGATGAGTTCTGTAGAGAAAAAGGTATCAAGAGAGAATATAGTGTAGCAAGGACACCTCAACAAAATGGTGTAGCTGAAAGAAAGAATAGGACTCTCATTGAGGCTGCTAGAACAATGTTAGCAGATGCCAAGTTACCTACAACATTTTGGGCAGAAGCAGTTTCTATGCTTGCTATGTACAAAATAGGGTCTTAGTTGTTATGCTCATATTACGGACTCCTTATGAACTTCTTTTGGGGTTTTAAACTAGCTATAGGATTTATGAAGCCCTTTGGATTGTCTGTTACAATTCTTATTACCTTTGTAGATAGGTTGGGCAAAGTTTGATGCAAAAGTGATTGAAGGTTTCTTTGTTGGGTATCTTTAATTGTAATAGCAAAGCTTTTAGGGTATACAACATTAGAACCAGGAAGGTACAGGAAAACTTGCATGTTGGGTTTCTAGAGAATAAACCTATGTTAGAAGGAAATGGTCCAAAGTGGCTGTTTGATCTTGATTCTCTAACCCAATCCATGAATTATGTGCCAGTGGTTGCAGGGTCTAGTTCTAATGTTTCTGCAGGTACACAAGAAGGTTCTGAGTCCATCACACCAATCCCCCCCCCCCCCCCCCCCACCTCAACAACTATCCACCCCCACTATTGTATTATCATGCCAATTTGGATGGAAAGGAAGGCTTCATACTTTGAAGATACTTCACTTATAATCTGTTGCTGTATGCTCAAATACAGTAAGATGGGACTCATGATGATTGCACTTTTCAGGATGATGGTATTGATGATCACCAAGTTAATACTGCCAGTCCACAAGTTAATACTGGTAGTAGAGAAATTAGTACTGCTACTCCTGAAGTTAATACTGCTACTTCTGAAGGATTGATGGGACCAATTCCTACAACTGAAGACACACAAGAGGAGGATCAAGGCATTGATTTGGGGAATCTCTCACCATCTTATGAAGTGTCTTCCACTCCTCATACAAGAATTCACAAGGATCATCCAATTGATCATGTGATTGGTGATGTGCAGTCTTCTGTTCAAACAAGAAGGATGACAACTTCTTATTCTGAACTAGGATTTCTTAGTGCCATTTATGAAGGAAAGACTCACCAGGACTTACATACATGCCTTTTTGCCTGTTTCTTATCTCAAGAAGAACCAAAGAGAGTTTCTAAAGCTCTAAGTGATCCTGCTTGGGTAGAAGCAATGCAAGAGGAACTCCTACAGTTCAAGCTACAAAATGTATGGGTTCTTGTAGATTTGCCTAAGGGACATAGGGCTATTGGTACAAAGTGGGTCTACAGAAACAAGAAAGATGAGAGGGGAATTGTTGTCAGGAACAAAGCTAGACTTGTTGCCCAAGGCCATACACAAGAAGAAGGTATTGACTATGATGAAGTGTTTGCTCCAGTGGCTAGAATAGAAGCCATAAGAATATTTCTGGCTTATGCTTCTTTCATGGGTTTCACTGTCTACCAAATGGATGTCAAAAGTGCTTTCCTATATGGTCAAATTGAAGAGGAGGTGTATGTATGTCAACCTCCAGGTTTTGAAGATCCTGACCATCCTGATAAAGTTTATAAAGTTGTGAAAGCACTATATGGACTTCATCAAGCACCCAGAGCTTGGTATGACACATTGGCCACTTATCTTTTGAGCAATGGATTTCAAAGAGGCAAAATTGATCAAACTTTGTTCATCAAAAGTCAAAAGGGGCACATACTGCTTGTTCAAATCTATGTAGATGACATCATTTTTGGATCTACCAAGAAGGAGCTTTGTGATGAGTTTGAGAAACTTATGAAGGATAAGTTTCAGATGAGTTCTATGGGAGAACTCACTTTCTTTTTGGGGTTGCAGGTCCAACAAAAGAAGAAAGGCATATTTATCAGTCAAGATAAATATGTCCATGAAATCCTGAAGAAGTTCAACTACACAGATGTGAAGTCTGCCTCCACTCCCACTGATTTGGAAAGGCCCTTGGTTAAAGATGCAGATGCTGATGATGTTGATGAACATCTTTATAGATCTATGATTGGATCTTTGATGTATCTTACAGCATCTAGACCAGATATCATGTTTGCAGTATGTGCATGTGCAAGGTTTCAAGTTTCCCTAAAAACTTCCCATCTTTTACCTGTCAAAAGAATTTTTAGATATCTCAAAGGCAAAAACCATCACTAGGGACTTTGGTATTCTAAAGATTCCCATTGGAGATTGGGGAGTTGCTTACACTGATAGTGACTATGCTGGAGCTACACTAGAAAGGAAGTCAACCACTGGAGGTTTCAATTTGGAATAGATTAATTTCTTGGCAATGCAGATACAGACATAGTTTTCCACTTTCTACAACTGAAGCTGAATATGAGGCTGCTGCAAGTTGTTGGGACAAGTTCTCTGGATCCAAAACCAATTGCTTGATTATGGTAAAATTTTATGAACACTGTTAATTACATGACCATACCAGTACTAATCTGTATTTTAGAAAATCCTGTTTTTCAACACTCAAAAACAAAAACATATAGAGATTAGGCATCACTTTATAAGAGATTGTAATACTAAAAAGTTGATTCAAATGCTAATAATTATGATACTCAACTTAATGTAGCAGATTCTCTAACTAAAGGTATTGATGCTGGTAGATTTCATACTTGGTTTCAAAGTATTGGAATGCTCAAATCCCTAAGGCCTAAATCTCTTGTTTGTTTTAATAAAGTTTGTTAAAATGTAGTACTAGTTATGGTATATTGTCAATTAATACTGCTAGGTCTAATTAATACTGCTAGTTATATTTAACACTGTTTGTTAAAACTGTTGCTTATAATTAGTACTGCTAGTTTTATTTAACACTATTTGTTAACACTGTTGCTTATAATTAGTACTGCTAGTTATATTTACACTGTTTGTTAAAACTGTTTGCTTATAGTTAGTACTGCTATTTACTTCTATGTATTTTTGTTAATCTTGTGAATAACACTTAATACTGTTAAACATGAAACATGTTTGGATTATGTTTTTCTTGTGTTAAGCTAACTTTTCAGGATAAACAATGAGGTGTCATATAGGTTACTCCATAATGTATCATTTGAGGGGAGGTAACATGTTGGATGTTCTTAAAGTGTTGGTTGTTACACCACACAACAAATGGTCATCAATTCACCATGTCTAATAAACATCAAGAATTGACTAGTCCAGAGCAAACGGCTCTGGTAAAGACTTCCCAAATCCCGTTGATGAGTTGATAGTTTACATCAAAAGTTAACTATATGTCGCTCAATGCACCATGTTATTACTATGCAGCATTGCTAGTCCAGAGCATAAACGGCTACTTGTAAAGACTTCCTAAATCCGTTTAATAGTTGGTAGTTACTCAAAACTTATATGGTTTTATCATTGCACAATATTTTTCCTAATGCAGCAATGGCTAGTCTCAAAGCAAACGCTTTGGTAAAAGACTCCTCAAATCCGTTTATGGCTGGTATTTGCCACAAAATACATTGGTGAATTGTGAGCTAAAACAAAAGAGAGAATTGGTGAGCTCAAAAACAGAAAGAGAGCTGTGTGAAAAATAGAAAGAGTGCAAAGTGAGCCAAAAGAATTGAGAGATGAATTGTGAGCCTAAAAACAGAAAGAGAGATTGTGTGATGTTATTCTTGTAAGTCTTAGAGTTTGTACTGCTTATGGGTGGAGAAGTTAATACTGCTAGGCATATTTTAGTACTGCTAGGCCTAAGTTAATAACACTGCTTGGGATTACCGTTAGTACGTTTTTGGGCCTAACAGACTTTTCATTTATTAATAGAGCCGTTGAGATATTTCCGCCAAATACCTATGGAATAGGGGTTTGACCAATTGGACTTTCTGCATCTACTAATAATTCATATGATTTATTCACGATCACTTCAAATTACTTAATATTGGTCAACAAATATCTCTCTGTTTTCTCTATTATATTGCAATTAACTTTCTCCAGCCTTCATACTTACATACACGATCCTATCCCACTTTATTAATCACAATTTTCATCATGGCAAGTTTGGAGTTTTGTGATAAACACAACATGGTAGCGTTTCTGGAAAAATCTACGGGAAGTGCGGGGTTTCATCAGATCATAGATTTCATCAATCGAAGTCATATTTGCTATGCACTTACTAAGAAACCAGAGGTGTGTGTCTCCTTTATAAACAATTTTGGAGGTCTGCTAAGATTTTGACTGATGATAATGGCAACGTCAAGATTCATGCTACTATAGATGGACACTATCACTGTCAATCACAGAAGTTCTCTACGGGACATCTCAAGTGATGATCAAGATGGCATTACCTCTTCTTCATCTACAGAGATTTATTTTTCTTTGGCTCAATTGGCGCTTATGGGCTAATGCTCACTGACTCGTATAAGTTTTTTAACCTTCTCAAAAAGGTGCATTTTCACCTCAATGGAGGTTTCTTTATACATACTATTCTTCACTGTTTAAGCCCAAAGAAGACTGATTGGGAGCAGTTTAAGTATAATATTGCAGCTGCATTCATTTGTTTAGCCACAAATAGAAATTTAAAAATTATTCTAGATGATCTTTGACCACATGGTGTCTAACATATCATAGTCCCTATAAATTTTTGATGTAACCCCCTAGGTTTTATCCACTAAGTCTAGACATGCAGAGACACAATCTTCACAACACACAATACATTTATTCCTGTTCCATCTCTAACAATGAAAGGTAATTTAGCAATATAAAAGAGATCCACCAAGGTATTTTTTAAGGACAAGAGGTTGCTTTATTTCCTACTATGTTAGATGCTACTGAACCCTCACCTTCACCTTCACCTTCAACTTCACCTTCATCTTCACCTACATCTTCACCTTCACCTTCACCTTCAACTTCACCTTCATCTTCACCTACATCTTCACCTTCACCTACATCTTCACCTTCACCTACACCTTCACCTTCACCTGCACCATCTCCTTCACACCATCCTCCGATACCCACCCGCGCTCCGTCTACTACCCCGTCCCCCCCAAGTATGAGTCCCCTACTCAACCATCACCTACTCAACCCACACCTACACAACTTTCACCAACACAACCTGGTACAGAATACCATCCTCCTACACCCCATGACTCACCTCTCCATGCTGTTCACTCACTTAGAAGTGAGGAGGGTAGTTTGAAACTTCAAGATTGATGATTTTAGTTAACACACTTTCTGACAGGAATAGAGTCTTTAGGAGCTGACTTTTGAAGACAAGAAAACCTACAGTTCTGCTATACCAACTTATTCTAAGGGTCAAGAAGCCTTGAGCTCAGATAAAAAGATTGGGAACGCAAGAAACATACCAGGGGTGTTCTTTTCAGAATATCTGATAATCCTTTGAAGTTGATTTCTTCCAAACAAGGGTAGAAGTTATTTCATGAAGAGGGTTCAAGAAAAGCTAGTACCGGGAAACTAACTGAACTTTTCATACAGAAGTGACTCCAACTGAAGTCCATCCATGAGCAAGGTTTCCGTGGAAAGCAATGATATGAAGTTAGTACTGCTGGCACGAATAAAGGAACTGTCTAGTGACGAGTTCCAACCGTTAAGTACTGCTTGAGTACCCTTAGTACTTGTCTGGAGGAACTGAACATACTCAAGAATAAGTCTCAAGCAAGACACAGACAGGATAAAGGGAAAGCCATATTGATATAGGAAGACCCTAAGAAGAGTCTATGAAGAACCATGAACAAGAACAGTTAAGCTATGCTGAAGCAATTAGTCTTGAAGAGCAGAGTGAATGAGGAACAAAAGACTCAAAATTGCTAGAGATGCTGAAATTGCTAAACAGTGGGATGAAGAAGAAAGAAAAAGAGCTATGGATGAAGCTAAAGCTACAAAGGAGATTGACTGGAATGATCCTTCTGTCATTAGATATCATTCTCTCAAAATGAAGCCAAAGACTATCGCCCAAGCTAGAAGGAATATGATCAAATATTTAAAGAACCAAGGAAATTTTAAGATCACTGACTTCAAGGGGATGTCTTACAATGAAATAAGGCCAATTTTTGAAAAGCTTTGGGATTTTAATCAAAAGTTTGTGCCTATGGATGCAGAGAAAGGAAGTAAAAAGCAAAAGTCTCCTGAAAAAGAAAGGTCTTCTGAAAAGATTGTGGAAGAAAAAGTTGGTACACAAGAGGAAAAGGTAGAAGTTGTTAAAGAACCTGGAACAAAGAGAAAGAAGTCCATTCCTAAAAAGAGCACAAGGAAAAGACAAAAGATGGAGGAAGATTCAGAGAAAGAAGAACTCAAAGAATTTTTAGACATCATACCAAGAGAAGAGGTTCCTATCGAAGTTGAATCCATATCAACAAAGTTTCCAATTGTGGATTGGAAATCTTATGTGTTAACTGAGACTTTCATGTATTTATCAAGATATCAGGGGAGATGACAGCTCAAAGATTTATAAAATCTAACTGAGATGCTAAGAGATTTTGATATAGGACTTGATGTGGAGGAATTATACAGACTTGATAAGAAAGGTATAGGGCTTCCAAGACCAGAAAGGGTACTGATCTCATGCTTTGTGGAGATTTGCACACTATGTTTTGAGCCAAATGAAGAGATGAGGTTATGGCAGAATCAGACACAATACAATCTGCTAAGCTAGAGTTTGTATGACTTCTGTGGTATTCACATGTTATTGATGGAGAATGGGATGGCCATACATATGCTGACTGAAAAGAAATATCCTTTAAGCCAAGAAATGATCTCCAAGATGTTGAAGAAGAGATTAGAGGTTGATCATGAGAGTACACAGGCGATTGAGCTTCTCAGATTTATAAGATCTCAAGTTCAGAAGTGACAAGTTTTGTTTGAAAGAATCATTAGCAGAAGAAGAAGTCTAGAAGATTTTATTTAGAAGAAACTTGATGATTTAAAGGACAATCACAAGTTTAGGGGAGGATTGTTGGGAATAAATCTTCATACGACTTAATACTGCCAACAGTACTAAAGGAGTTAGTACTGCCAGTACAAAGTTAGTACTGCCAGTATTAAGTTAGAACTGTCAATCCTATTTAATACTGCTAGTTGAAGAAGTTTGTACTGCTAAATGGTCAAAGCTGATGAACTGAAGATAAGAATGCATGGAGAATATTTCGGGATATTTAGTTTTGAATTGTAACTGATCCTAATAGATAGGCAGATATATTTGTAAAGGGCTCCTTGTATTTCTATAAAAGGAGATCCCTAGAGTAGTGATATATAGAACTTTTAGAGATACATTTAGAGAGAATTTGTAATAGCTTCAAGGTTTTGTAACCCCAGTACTTAAAGAGTACTCGTATTATTTATAATATTGAAGCAGTGAGTTTTGTGGTTATTGTTTTCAACCCTTTATATATATTAAATATAATAAATATATAAATATATAATAAGAATCAAAAATCTCAATGTAGAAACCAAGAAGTATGATTCCCGGTTCATTATCCCCAACGAGGAATGCAATGGAAAGTCGAAAGACGGTTTGACATTTGACGCTTGAATGTAACAAAGATTTTAATTGGGTTTTCTAAATCTACGGGAAAATTAATGCAATCTATACTAAAAACAATTAAAGCAACACAATTTTAAACTAAAAACGAAAACCGGGGATCCTAAAAACGCGTCTAATTATCAACTAAGTCAAAATTAAACCCTAAAAATGCAAACTTAGTTTCTAAACATCTAAAATGACAAAAGAAAATTTTCTAAAAAGGAATTAAATTTCTTTGACTTTTTAATAATTTTTTATGAATTAAAAACCTATTTAATCTATTTAAAATTCTAGAAAATAACAAATAAACACCTAAAAATTCCAAAAAATGATTTTCTACTTCAGAAAAGTCTAAAATATGATAAAAACTCAAAAAAAATATTTTTCACTAGTTTTTATAATTAAAAACTAGTTTCTAACTTTAAATTAAAAAGCTAAAAATGAAATTTAAAATTTAAAAATGATAAAAATGTTTTTAAAGTTTGTAAACCTTAAAATATTAATTCTAAAACTAAAAACTATTTTTTTGTATTTTTCTGATTAATTTAACTATTTTTAAATGACTTTTAAAAATTTTAAATCACGAAAATTAAATAAAAATAACAAATGACTTTAGAAAAATCTAAAAAATTGTACAAAAGTCCTAAATGTTATAAGGATCCTAGGATAAATAAGCTGGTTAAGCCAGCTTATCGAAAAAGCTACGAAAAAGCCAGAATAAGCCTCGAAGTGCTTATGAGAAAAAGGGCTCAAAATGTGTATAAGTAAATAGATTATGCAAGAGTAAACGGAAAAGACCCAAGGGCGCTAGTGGTAGAGGGTGTGTGTGCTAAAACGTTTGGTGAGAGGATAGAGGTCCCGGGTTCGAGTCCTGCTCACCTGAGACTTCCCCCAACTCCCAAATGTTTTTTATTTGCCATTTTTTATAACTTTTTAGATAAGCAATAAATAAGAAACTTTTACAAAGACACTTTTTATATAAGCCACAAATAAGCACAAATATAAGTTGTCAAAGTGACAGAATAAGCTTTTTATACTAAGAGGCTAAATGCTAAACTGTTAAGCAATTTGAACATAAATAAGCTAAGAAAACTCAAAATAAGCTAAGACAGATGAAAGGCTATATCTAAAAAGCTCTAAGGGACAAAAATAAGCAAATGCAGTAAGCTAAAATCAAGCTAAAAATGACAGAAATGCTAAAACACTTAAAAATTCTAAGTTAAAAGCAAATAAGCTCAAATAAGCTCTACAACAGCTGAAAAAGCTAAAAAGACTTAAAAACTAACCTAACAAGCAATATGAAACACAAATTAAGCAAATTCAATAAGCTATAAGCTCAAAAGAGCAAATAAGCTTATTTGGCTAAAACTGATAAGCAAACAGCCAAGAGGGGACTTTTTGAGCTTAATTTTAAGCTTCAAAACAGATCATTATTGGTAAGACACTTATATGCCCAAAAAGCTTATCGAATAAGCTACAAGAATCATCAATGAAATTTGAGTTTGAAACATAAATAAGCCTTTAAAAAGCTTAATGAAAAAGCTATCTACTCAGATCATAACACTTAGGAAAGTTTTTAATCTTTACAAAACACTACTTTTAAACTTAAAAATAAGCAATCAAACAGAACCTTATGACCTTAAGACCTACAAACAAATTGAGATTTGACCTCAAAGAACAAGTATCATCTTTCAAAAAACATTTTGAAATTAAGAATAAGCAACAATGAGCGAATGAAAAAGCTATTTTTCTAAAAATAACACTTTGGTTCTAACTTGTTTTAACCCTTCATTAGACTCAAAAACATCACAAATATCACAGGTTTAAAAGACTTAATCTAATAAGCTGATTAAACTAGATAATGGATCACAGATTCAAAACCTGGTCTCTTAACACCTTAAAAATAACTTTTTTTTTTCACTATGACAACTTTTAAAAACTGCTTATAACAACTTAAGAAGGCTAGTGAGAGTTGACTTAATGACCCAAATGGTTTAAAGACCATTTTTGACCCATTTTAATAGTTAAACCAAACACCCCTTTAAAAGATAGTTTTGGTATTTTATCTTGATAAAAGCTGTTTAAGCCATAATTTTCCAAAAACCAGATGTTAAATAAGTTAAACAGACAACAATAAGCACTATTTTAAGCTATTTAAGACAGTTTTTAAAAAAAACTTGCACAACTAATTTTTAAACTACAACCTAGGTAAAATAAGCACTAAACATCATAAACAAGCTAGAATAAGCAGATATAAGCAAGAGATAAGCACTAATAAGCAGTTCTAAAAAACAAGATTAACCAACTGGCTTACTTTATAAGCCTATTTACGAACAGATTTTTAAGAAAAACTTGCACAAATTAAATTTTAAACTACAACTTAAGGATTTAAAGCACTAAACATCATAACTAAGCCATAGATAAGCAGATAAACGCAATAAATAGCACCAATAAGCAGTCATTAGCAAATGCAACTTTTTAAGTTAAAAAATGACTTTTTGAGACTTACAAGGTCTAAAGCTTTTTGTGTGAATGAATTTAACACTTAAAATCAGATTTTATAACAAAAAACCTATAGCTTAATCACAAAGTCACTAACCCATGGCCATCCATTCTAAACCCATGCTCCATTGAGTTTTTTACAGATTTCCTTAGATTTTTAGTGAAAATAATAACACAAACATCTATTGAAAACTATGGAAAAGTTTCATAAAACTTGAGTGAACAGCTTATAACAAGTACAAATGAGCTTATGAGATCTTATAAAAAACACATTTGATAACTTAGAAACAAGATTATTTATATGTTTTTTTTGTTTATGTTTTTTTTTTTTTTTTTTTTTTTTTTTGTTTTTTTTTTTAGATATGATTATTTGTTTTTTTTTTTTTTGTTTTTTAAGTAAAAGCTTTTTTTGACTAAAAACTCAAATTTTCATTAATTGATTAAAAGAGTACAAGATTAAAAACATAAGTTAAAACTAAACTATTTGAGCTGAAAAATACTATATTACCTTTTCTTAAGCTTACAAATGAGTCATATATATATATATAATTCGAGTCTAGGTCTTAAACTTGTCTTCAATCTTTGTCTTCTTCTTACTTGTGCTTATTCTGTGAGGAGAAAAGCCTTCAAAACCCTTGCTTGTGCTTCTTTGAACAAATCCTAGCCATCAAATAATCTTGGAGCCCAAGGTGATTTATCTCATCCCTTGATTTTGGTCAAAATCCCTTGACGAATGGGAGTGAAGGGGATTGCCAAGGTGGCATTGAACCCATGTGAAGTGGGGTTGAGGGATGGTGATGGTTTTGTCTTGTGTTGTAGGGGGTGCAGGGAGGAAGACACAAGAATAGTAAAAAAGGCGAGAAAAGTGGTGTTCTGTTTTGTTGTTTGATTTGGTGATACATGGTAAACGTTTTGTAGATTTGATAGGTTTGGCCCCTCAGTTTGTATGGTTTGTTTGCATATATCGTCCTTTGTGGTGTAAATGATATAAAGGAGTTGGCAGTTTCAGCCCTTGAGGTTGTATACTTTAGTTCCATGGAAAGTCCCTAAAGGACTAACGGTGTAGTGGGCCTAACGATAGTTAAGGTTGTTTTTTGTTAAAATGAAATTTGGACACTCCCACTTGTATTTGGGGACCGGTTCAAATATCAAATGGTTATTTGTGCCTTTTTAAATTTCAAATGCCCTTTTTAGTTATGTTTCCTTAAAACTTAATGGGCTGCCCCGCCCCATTAGGATGGGTAAACGAGAGGGGCCCTTTAAGTATACCATCGTTATCGCTTCCGAATTGACAGTTACTTAAACTTGTTTGACTTTGACTTTGACTTTATGAACTTTTCACGCTCCTTCCATTCCTTTCTTGGTTTTGTCGTTGTTTGGATTCAGTTTTGTCCCTCTTGTAGAAAATATCCGATACTGCAAATAATATAAAGCAAAACACACATATAAGTTTTGGTATTTTTATGTACTTTTCAAGTCATTTTTAGGCTCCGTTTTATAGGTGCAAAGGTTAATGTATTAAGCGCATACCACAACTCCCATAACTTTCTGCCCAAGGGCTTTTCATAAGAACCCGTCCTCACTTTTGGGGACTTCCCGGTCTTATTTGTCAAGAAGAAGGATGGATCGTTTAAAATGTTCATCGACTTTAACCATAGCTGAACCAGCAGACGGTAAAAGAATCGTTTATTCCACTCCCAAATCGACGATTTATTTGATCAACTAATAAGATCCAGTGTTTATCTAAGATAGACTTCCGATCAGGTTACAAACCAGCTTCGATACGTGATTAAAGATATTCGAAAGACGGCATTCAGAACTCCGCTATGTCATAGGAGTGTCCAAGTTATGCCCATTTGTTTAACCGAACGGCGCCAACAGTAATTTAGGATCTCAAACAATCGAGTGTGCCAGCCATATTGGATAAGTTCATGATTGTCCTTTATAGACAACTATCCCTCATCTACTCCAGAACAAGAATGGAACACGAAGAACATCTAAGGCGATCTGGAAATTGGCTTAAGAATGAGGAGTTGTACGCTTAAATTCTCTAAATGCAATTTTAAGATTCCCAAGGTTAATAATTTTCTCGGCCAGTAATTGAATAGTTAAGGCATTCACATGGATCCCGCCAAGATCGAATCCGAAAAAGATTTGAGCATCCCTCAAGTACACCATAACGAAATACGTCCAATATTTTAGGTCTTGCTAGGTACTACCAAAGATTCATCGAATGATTTTTGAAGATCGCCAAGTCAATGACCAAGATTACTCATAAACGAGTTAAGTTTGATTGGGGTGACAAGGCAGAAGTAGTGTTTCAATTGATTAAGCAAAAGTCGTGTAGTGCACCAATTCTGACTTTACTTGAAGGAAGCAAAGATTTTATCGTATACTGCGATGCTTCGATCAAAGGTTTGGGCGTTGTGTTGATGCAAAGAGAGAAGGTGCTTTGCTTATGCCATCAACGCCAATTTGAAAAATTCATAAGATGAACTATATGACCACATGATTTGGAAACTTGTGCATGGTGTTATTGCTTCTAAAAAATTGGAGGCAAATCAATACTGAACCAATTATAAGGTGTACATAGATCAACAAGGAGTTTTACAACACATTCTTGTAACCAAAGGATCAAACATGGAGGCAACCAATGTTAGATTTAAAGTTTGCCTTAGTGATTTACGAATTTGTAGATTTCGTTATCACCGGAAAAGTCAAATTTGTTTTTGCTAATGCCTTGAGCAGGAGGAACGAACTTAAACCTTTAAGAGTTTCGAGCCTTTAATCCCATGACTATTGCTTTAGATCTTCTAATCAAATAATTAAAATGCTCAGACCTGAAGCACGAAAAACCAGAGAACAACAAGAACGAAGATGTCCGAGGGATGTTGATTAAAAATTCAAAGGATCCGGAAAAACTTAGAACGAAAAGATAGAACCCGCGCGGAAGGAACCAATGCTTAAATGGCAGGAAGAAAGGTACCATATTATTTGCGACTTGAGGACTGTGGATTAAGCACGAGTCCCAACAAAGTTTAAAATATCTATCCATGCGGGGTTCCTGACAAGATGTATCACGAAACATGAAGAAGCTTATATAGGTGTGCCCAATATTAATGGCCTACAATTCCACCTATGTTAGCAAATACTTTACTTGTGCTAAGGTCAAGGCTGAACACCAAAGGCCATCATGATTGTTTTTACAACCCAATATACCTCAATGGAAGTGGGACAATATCACTATGGAATTTTGTCCACGAAGCTTCCAAATGTCGTCACAAGGTTAATGACCACCATTTGTTGATTGTTGACCGACTTTAAACTTAAATCTGCCAACTTTGTACCATGAGGAAACTGATCCATGGAAAAGTTTAACAAGAATGTACCTAAAGGAGTGTGTCATGAGGCCATGTGAAACCCTTTCTCCAATCATTTGTGATCGCGCACCCTAGTTTCATCCAAAATTCAAGAGTTCAGTTTTAGAAGGCCTTCGGTTACTAGTTGTATATGCGTACTCACATCATCCCAACAGACGGCACAAAAGCGAGAGGACTTATTCAAAATCCTCCGAGGATATGCTAACGTGCTTGTGTGATTCGACTTCGAAAGGGTTGGGTTAACCATTTTTTTCGTTAGTTGAGTTTTTATATAGACAAATAATTTATTCATGCCTAGCATCAAGGCTGCACCATTGAAAGCACTTTTACGATCAAAAGTGTCATTACACCTGTTTTGTGGGCCCGAGTTTCGGCAAAGTCAACTCCACCAGTCCAGAATGTATTTTCGAGTAGACAATCAATGAAGATCATCCAAATCAAGCAAAAGGATTCAGCCATCTCGGTGATCGACAAAGGAGTTACGGCCCGATTTAAAGATAATCCGAGGAATTTCAAGATGGAGATAGAGTTATGCTTAAGGATTCTGCCTTGGAAAGGGTAAGATAATTTTTGGCAAACAGGGGTAGTTTAAACCCCCCGATAAGTAGACCCTTCAAGGTGTTTGGAAAATTGTTGGATTCCGTGCATACAATCTGAGCTTCCGTAAGAGCTGAGCAGGGTTTATAATATGTTTCATGTATCCAACTTAAAGAAGTGCTATGCCGACGAACCATTAGCCATTCCGTTAGATGGACTTCAAGCTTTATTTTGTCAAGGAGCCGGTAGAAATCATAGATCGAGAAGTCAAACGGTTTATGAGTATCAAAGCCATGTTCCCCTAGGATTGTCACGGTTTTTCGATGGAACTCCAGGAGAGGTCCTGAGTTCACATGGGAACGTGAAGACCAATTCTGGAAGAAGTATCCACACCTCTTCACAAAGACCGCAACCGTCATCAAGTGCCGCGTCCATAAGCCTTGAGGACAAGGCTAATTTAACAGGGGAAGACAAAACACTCCCGTGTTTTTAGGGTCAATTGCACGGGTCGTCAATAAATTCACTATTTATTTTTTAGTATAGTACGCGTTACTTTTTAGAATTGAAATCGTTTAAGTTACAACCGCGTAGCTAAAAATTAACGTTCATGTTAAACGGCATCAAACAAATTAAAAATTTTACATCAAGCAAGTGTTAGATCGATTATATTTAGATGCATAATTATTAACTTTGCATATTTTATTTTTTATTGGTTACGTAAAGTGTTTACGTTTCGCGATAAAATACGTTTAGGCATACCAGGAAGCACCAATACCTATATATACTCAACCAAATACCCACAATTATACCCAATACTCAAAAATTACACACTTTCCTTATCTATAAGAATATATGTCCGGATATACATGATAAAACACAAAGAAGATATTTATTTTGACTTTGTAAACTAGCACATGTTGTTTAAGTTTTCGAGCAAACTTTCTTACATTTACCAACTAGTTCTTACACCTCCCATCCTTTCTTACACCAAAACCATGCCTTTCTTACACAATGGTCATTCCAACATCTAACCATGATTAAGTTAAAGTAACCATCAGCTAGTTAAGTCTTTCTATAAAAGGCATACTATGCAAGTAACTTCACACACTTTATTTCTATAAGAAAAACTTCACACAATCTCTTTGTCTCTCCACCAAACCCCACGCCAAACATCAACTCCCCTAAATAATTCACACAATTTATTTTATCAAGTATACAAGTAAACTAAGATCATATCTAAGGTGATACAAGAAGGTTTGGAAGCTTGGTTAAGCATTTACAAGGGTTAAGCAAGAAAAATACAAGATTAGGGTTTCATTGAAATTAGGTTTTCTTTTATCTTAAAAGCTTGGGTTTTTGTTTTGCTACAAGGGTTTTAGACTTTGTTGTTCATCACCATGAACTTTCGTACAAATTTTTACCCTAAAAACCATAACTCTTTACATATGAGATTTAATGCATATAAATATAGGTTAATAAAGTGAATCGCCACTAAGAACTTTACTTTACATGAAAAATTGATTTTTATACTTGTTTGTGATTAGGTAAACTTTAAATATTGTATATGAAATTATAATATTCATTTGAGAATGGATGTATAGAGTATTGTACAAGATGAATGGAAGAATATACATTATATAAGTGTGGTTTATGTATAAAAGCTTATATAAACTAGTTACCTAAAAAGTGTAGTTATAAAATTTCATAAACAAATAAGTATGTAGACTTATGGATCTTGTGATTCTTGGACAATATTTGGACAAATCATGGACTAAGAACCCTAAGTATGTAGTACATGTGATATTAAGTGTTGAAATGGACTTGTAACTAGTATGCTAAACTAAAAAGATACAAAATCAAGTTTAAATCATATTTGTACAAAATGACCAAAACCTTCTGTTAGAATTCGAAATAAAACATAATTATTTTATATTTTTATAACATACTACATCTCATGAGGATTCCAAAAAGGAAAGAAACACGAAAAACCAATTTATAACGAAGAAGATACGATATTTACAAGTTACACGATAATAAACGTGTTTATAAAAGAAATTTTATAAAAACTTTTTAAGTTTCACTTCTGATATATACAAATGGTTATTTTTCTCAGATAGTACATAATTTTAGGATTTCAAAACATTAAGAATCATAATTTTTTGATCAATAACGAAGGAGTTATGAATTTGTTTCCGCGTTTACGATAATTAAAGTTTATAAAAATAATTATATAAACTATGAACAGTAAAAAATCACTATTCATCTCATATATATTTTTGAAAAAATACATTAGTTAGATAAAACTTTTAATTACGAAGGCGTGCTCGAAAGAATCACTAAAATTGGAGTTAAAACGAATAAGATACGACATTTACGAGTTTACGATAGTTAAATTTATAAAAATAAATTTATAAAAGTGTATGAACAGTAAAAACAACTGTTCACCAGAGGACTTAAAATATAAAAATGTAATATTTTGATAACTCGTCTTAATACGAAAGCGTGGACATAAAAACGGACTTAAAACGATAAAGTTACGCCGTTTTTACTAAAGAGATATTTATAAACGTTTTTTACTTTATAAATATGATTTCACAAATACGATTAGATGGTGATGTAGCTATATAGAATTATATATGGTATTAGTTAATCAAAATGCTTAGTACTTATACGTCCTATAATTAATTAGGTTGCATTCGGGCGTATTCATGACGCATTTTATGTTTGTGATTTACGTTATCGATTCACTCACTCAAGTTGAGTTCATAGCCTCACGTTTTACATTTATAATGATTTACAAGTTTTGGGGTGAGAAACATATGCATGTTTTATAATTAGACGTAAGTGGACATTTTACATTACGATTAGGTGTTTGCCTAAGTTACGATAACCCTCTGAGCCCATCATCATGAACTGTCAATTACTTGTTGTGAGCGCGAATATTATAAATAGATCTATTTGGGATTGAAATCCCCGTTCGGGTGAGTCATGCTCACTGTGCCGGTAAGCCGGACAACGAACGTATACCATGTCGGATTTGGGATGTTGCGGGTTAGAACATCATCACGGGCAATGTTGGCAATTTATATTGCAATTCATACATGTCGAGCTTCAGTGTCATGAGCTTAGGGAAACGTAATTACATTTTATGATGTTTGCATATGTTGCATTATCATGGGGAAATCTTGCGGTCCTACATTATACATTTTACAAACCTATGTTGACATTTTAAAGCAATGTTTTTTAGGTCAATAAGGCACGAGGTGCAAGGGATACATTGGTGGTTATATTTTGGATGTCACATGCATAAAGATTTGGTTGCATTACATTTTGGGAAACATTTGTCATGAACTATAATCCTTGTAATTTGTATTTTGAACTAGTAAAGCTTCGGGCTTTTGTAACAAACACTTTGCTAAATCCAATGTATCGGTTTTAAACAAATTTTTGGTCGTTCTTATATATATCTTGTTCTATTGATCTGTGAAGTACCACCCTCAAACCCATATTCCACTGCGATCCATTTTGGGGGTGTTACAATCATGACTATCATGGAACCACTTATCTTTGTTGCTTTCACAACTGAAACCTCATCTTCTCTCTTAGGGATGAGATGAACCTAATGTTTGCTCATATTGAGCATCTTCTCACTTCCGCCATCTCTTCACTCTCTCCACCTCACCCTTAAAAAATTGGCCATGTCACCTCATAATATGTCGCCCTAACCCTTTTGCTCAAAGTCATTTCTTATGAATCAAGGATCATCTAGGATTTATGTCATATTAACTTTATGTACATTATGTAGTATGTTTAGATTGTGGTGTAATTTATGAATTAATGTTCCTTTGTTAAACTTAGCTCTATTTTCCTTGCATGTAGTATGTATGAGTTTCTTAAGTGATGAATGAAACTACTTTATGGTTTACTTGCATGAATTGCTATATTGCTACTAGTTAGGAATATATTCTTGCACTTGTACTTCTCACCTTGTTTTGTAGCAATAAACTCATAAGATTGATCCCTTGGTGCCCAAAACGAGGGGGAGCATACATCAAGGGGGAGTCTTGGCATCGTCGGTTTCTTTCTCTCTACAATTCGACGATCATCCTTTTTCACTTCGACAAAAAGGGGGAGAAATGAATCAAAACTCATTAATAATTTAAAAAACTTTATTTTTACATAAAATGAGTTTATATTTTGTTATCATCAAAAAGAGGGAGATTGTTAATACAAATAATGTCTAAAAATATTATTTATATTTTTCGACCTCTCAACGTTTTAATAATAACAAAACGTAAAAACGTTTACGATAAAATTAAACGTTTATAAATTATTAATCGTAAAATTCCATTTCTAAGATTAGTAATCACTTAAGGTATGAACAAACAAATCTTTAAGCATGATTAGTGATCAAGAAAATATTTTTCTCTTATCCATCACATTTTTACAAAAGAATTTCACAAAATTAATTATACAAAATATTTTCTAATTAAAAGAAAAGCTTTTTTAAAAACTTAAAATTTGAAATTCAAATTTTCCCCCCAAAATGAAAGGTTCCATACCAGATACAACATTCCCCAGAAAAATACAAAAAAGGGAGCGCAGTCTACTGGGCGGCCCCTTTATAGGTCTGGCGGCCCCCAGATATATCTGGGACTGCCAGGACCGCCCCTAGTGACCGTTGGATTTTCCTACCTATAAATATTGCTCCATTCCTTGCAGAAAATCAGACCTCTAAGCACGAAATTTTCAGATTACTTTCTCTCTTTAAAATTTTCTTTCTCTCTAAATCTCTTGATCACTAAAATTCTTAGATCTTGTTTCAAGTGATCTAATCTCTTCTTCTCATCTCTTCTTTCTCATTCAAGTGCAAGAGAAGAACATTCGTATTCGCCAAGAAACGAATTATTATTTAGTGATCTCTCCTCTCATCTTCTAAGTACCAAATCTCTATTGTAATTATCTTGTGTATTTGTGTGATTCGGATTGTGTGTAAATCTGATAGTGTAGATCTAGTGATTGTGTATTGATTGTGAAGTGGTAGATTGGTTCTAGCTAAGATTAGGACTCGACATTTAGCTTAGTGTCAGAAAACAACGTAAGCGACGTGTAAACGGTTTTCTCCGCCTAAAGGGAGCTTGTTGACATAGTGAAATCTTGAGTAGGATACTCGGGGAGTGGAGTAGGGCGAAGAGGTGCTTCGTAGCCGAACCACTATAAAATCTTGACGTCTTGGTTTGATTGTTCCTTTCCTTATCTCTTCATATTATTGTCATTGTTATTTAGCTTTAGTATAGATCGTTATATTGCTTGTTCATATTGTAAATTGGTTAAACATACAACTCGAAACTAAATATTTTGAAAGCAAACTTTTAAATCCTAAACGAACCTGTAAACTATTCAACCCCCCCTGTAGTTTCTATAATTTTATTTATTATTAGTGTTTAGTCTTTATTTTACAATGTAGAAAGTAGTTTGTAATAAGGAAAAATATGCTAAAAGTGAAAAATAGTATATTATCCAAAGAATAGGGACTAGATTACAAAATTAGGAAAATAATGGAAGGGAAGCAAACCTCCCTCTCCTATAAATACCCACCTAATCAACATTAGGTGGTTAACGCTTGTAACAAATCCACTTTCCCTCCCATTTCTCTTTTTTTATAAAATTTGGAAAATTATGAAAGACTTGCCTTCCTCTCATAATTTTCTCTATTCTAAACCTTCGTAAATTGTGTGATTCAAGATAAAACGAGACCTAAGAAGTGGTATCAGAGCCAAGAGAGATTGAGAGTGATTTATTTTGTGATCGAGATCGTTATCAAGGATGACGTGATTGATATTTGGTGGATTTCGGTTGTTTCGTGTGGTGATTTGAGCATTTTGAGCATTTCCGACGTTATATTCACAATTCTACTTGTTTTCAACAGCATATATGGATAGAACGTGATCGGTTTTGCTAGATTGAGTAATCTCGGTATCGTTTCTTGCGTTCTATATAATTTCAACAAGGTTGTTGGTTGATATGTAGAAATTTATCGAAATGTTATCATTCTCGGACGTCTTATTGTTATTAGATCAAGTTGTAATAGATATAAGTGTTTTCGGTTTTATCGAAAAACGTATTCTAGGTGTTTTTTGTCAAACTCGGAAGTTGTTACCGAGATTGGTCTAGTACACAAGTTTTCGGTTTTATCGAAATTGTGTTTTTGGTACACGTTTCATTCTCCGAATTAAGCATAAACGTTGTAATAGATACACAAGTTCTCGGTTTTATCAAGAATTGTGGTAGGAAAGTCAAATTCGATATCATATCACGTTTTTGTCATTATTTCGGTTTTATCGAAATTGTGATAAATGGAAAAAAAGATCATTTTTGACATTCTAATACGGATTTATGAATTGTAAAGTGATCACCCTTTTTGGTTTTATCGAAATTGTGGTCATTTTTGAATTCAAAGTGTGAAAATTACATTTTTGGTTTCATTGAGATTGTGATATTCATTTTCGGAAAACATCTTAAACGGATCAACTTTCATCGAAATTGATATTATTACGGTTTTATCATGATAGTTATATCGAATTTTAATTGAAAGGTTTTTCAAAAAAGTATAGATATCGAATTTGTAAGTTGTCCAAGTTTAGTGTTGTCCGAGAAATATTCCGAATTTTAGTTTACCGAGAGTAGTGTTGTCTGAGATCAGTGTTGTTCGAGAACAATGTTACCAAAATTAAGTATTTAGACATGTTTCTCACTTTCGAATTTGGACGTCAAATTTGTGACACGTGTCAAACTCGACAGGTATTGAAGTTTCTGAAAAATCACAAATAGAACTCTTTTTCGTCTACAAAGATCCAATGTTTGAATCACAAGATATGTCGACTTATAACACACATCAACAATCTCTTGCTGATGCTGGTTCTGAGACTAGACCTCCCATGCTTAAAAGAGGTAGTTACATACCATGGGCAAGTCGTTTTAGAAGGTACCTCGATCAAAAGAGAGAAAATCGAAAGTGGCTTAACAAGGAAATTGATGAAGGTCCATACGAGTTTAAAGAATTCACTCCCTCTGAAACTAAAGAACCAAGGATGCAAAAAGAAGAGGATTTAAGAGGAGATGATTTAAAACACTATGAAGCTGAGATTGAAGCAATGAATTTAATTTTAATCTCTATCCCAAATGACATATATAACTCTTTGGATGCTTGCACAACTGCATAAGCCATGTGGCAAAGAGTTGAACGATTAATGTGAGGAACTGTGCAAAACCAAAGTTGATAGGGAAACACGCTTCAATAATAAGTTCGATTAATTCATTGCTGAACCAGGAGAAGCACTTGTGTCAGTCTACAATCGTTTTGCTCAGCTAATAAATGATCTGGAAAGAAATGGAATCATATTTCCAAAAGTCACTGTTAACACAAAGTTCCTAAATTGTTTACAACCTTAATGGCTGAAGTATGTCACTCAAGTTCGTCTTGCAAAAAGATTGACAGAGGATACTTATGATGATTTGTTTGATTACCTTCAAAAATTTAAGAAACTAGTAAATGCATCTAGATCAAAGAAGTTGGTCACATGATCCTCTTGCATTGGTGGCACATACGGGTTCCTCTTCCAAAACAACATCACCTTACTATGTTACACATCATTCTTTAGTGGTTGATTATGATGATGATTACCAAGGGGATGCAGTACAAAACACTACTGAAGACACACTTACTTCTGCAACTAGTGATCGTCTTCGTACTTCTTCCAACACCAGAAATCAAGCAATTGTTCAAGGTAACAGAGTAAACATTCAAAGCAAAAATTCTAGTAATGATGGCAGAAATACAAGACGTTTATATGTTCAAGAGGAAATCATTGAGGGTAACAATGTTCAGAATGATGCTGGGAACATATAGAGAACTCTTCGAACTACGTCTTCTGGAACTGCTGCAAATGTTCAATGCTACAATTGTAGTGAGAAAGGTCATTATGCTCGTAATTTTCCTAAGCTAAGAGTTCAAGATTCAAAGTACTTCATGGAACAAATGTTGCTAGCAAAACAGGATGAAGTAAGAGTAACTCTTACCGATGAACAAAATGATTTTCTTTTTGCTGATAGATGGAAGAAATTGAGGAATTAAGTGCAAATATATTCTTGATGGCCAGAATTCAACCAGCAAACTTTGATTCTGATGCAGGGTCAAGCTACGATTCTGCATTTCTTAGTGAGGTACAAACACCATCCACCAGTTATGTGAATCCATTATTTACTAAAGATAATTAATGACATCAAATAACGTTACATTTATACCATCATTTATCCTAAATAAGTTACCCACTAAAATGATGATATTTGAAGATTGCATATTTCTGATCAATACTCCGTATCCATAAAAAGAGATACGGCGTATCAGCGCCAACTCTTCATAAGAAAACGTGTACAAACAATTCCCAATACGGCGTATCACTCTTATACCATACGCCGCATCCAGCTGGATAGACAATCAAAGATACGGAGATAATTATATTTTGGGAATTAATATTTGATTAATTATAAACATAGCGCGCACTCCAAGAAAAACATCCCCAATACGTTGTATTGGCCTAGCCCAATACATCGTATACAGTCTTTTTCAGACACTATAAATAGAAGACTCAAAAATAAGTTTTCAGCGTGCAAAATCATATTCTTCATACCATACACATAAAAGATGATTTTCTAAAGAAAAGAAGAGCAGCCAAAGGTCAAGCATCGATTACGATTCCATAGAAGACACTGTGTAATTCCTATACTCTTATAATCATTTAATTTTTGGTATCGTTCGGTAAAACATTTAGTTTACCTTGGTTATTTGATCACGCTTGTATAATTACAACGGTTATGGGCTAATCCTAGGGTATTAGCCATCTTAATGAAGATTTAATGTTTGGTTTGTTTTAAAATCGATTTCTTAATTTATCGTTAAGAGTATGATTATGTTTATCACATGATACTTGTCTACATGTTTGAATATGCGACCTATCATTCAACTGGGTCTAGTTACGCCTAACAAATAAACTAGATACTGGGATATCTCTCCATATCGTGTTTTATATTACTGGACCAATAGGATCACAAATAATGTTCTGTCTTTGTCTTTAAATTAAGAGCTTAGTTGGACCAGCAGGTAACCCGTAATGTTTCAACAAGTATGTTCTTGATTAATTGATAAAGATTTGAATAGTGGACTATTAGTATATAAAATACCATCAAACAGTAAGTGGGTAAAGTCCCGATGGGCTAGGTTTTGACAAGATCACCATTGCTTTAATCCTTATATAGATTATAATTTAACTAAAAGGATGCTTAATGCAGATGCGTTAATTGTGACAGGATTCAACGTGTCTAGGTCTTAGGATGATGTTCAGCCTAAGTCTTAAGAATGATATGCCATTTCGAGATAAGAAATCATTGTACTAATTAAACAAACCAGCATTTAATTGGATTTAATATGGCTAATATAGTTTTCTATTATTTGGCTTGCACCGCTCTTTTATCTTCTGATTGTTTTCTTACATGTTTAATGTGTTTAGAATTGATTGTTGTCACCATAAAACCTGTGCTAGTCTCTCAGGCTGAAAACCCCCCATCATTATTAGAAAACGTATATAGCATAGGTTTAACAAGTAATTAGAATTAACTTAATTAGAGTAATTAAAATACTGATAGAATATAAGGTTAACGACCTCGCTCTTAGTGTTTGATACCTTACTTACCATGAAACTCCACCCGATCGGGTACACTGCCCGTTAAAGTGTTGTTTTAGGATAAGTCGGCTAAATATAAATTTAAAACTTGGTAATCAATAAATTGACCCTACACGACAACATATCAGTCATAAAAATTCAAGGTAAGCAAATTTAAGTTATCAAGTTTATGCTTATATTAAAATAATCTAAAAATTCTTACCTCGGCAACCGTTGCCAATCGGACGTAGAGAGGGACGAGATGGGTCATCACCGCCACCATCACCACCGTGGCCCCGTGCTACTGCTGCTGACATCTGTACAAGTACAAGCAGAATAGCATATAGAAATTTATATACAAAATAATATAAGCATGCACACGTTCAAATACACATATAAAAATAAATATACACATTTAAACAATCCATAACAATTTCATTCATTCAAACAAGTGTCGTTTACAACTTAAAATTCAAGATCAATCTTCCTCTTCACTTTAATAAACAATACCTACATCATCATCATTATCATCATCATTGGTAAGGACTTCATCATCAGAATCTGCTAAATCATAAGGAACGCCGTCTTCATCATCAATAAAATCATCATCTTCGTCAACATCAATGATATCTGGTGGTGCCTCAACATCCGTAATTGACCATCTATATTCAAGGTTACAAAATCCAAATCATTCAAACTAGTAGAAAGTGCAAGATCAGATAAGTTATTGCCATGTATAACATCATGATCGTCCTCTACCACAATGACACCCCCGCTCGAAAACTTTTTATGATTCACATCTTGGATGACCTTCCAATGAGGTGGTTATCTGACCATATCTTCAAGGTAGAAGACTTGTTTGACTTGTGTTGTGAGAAGGAATTGCGGATCTTTAAATGACTCACTAGATTCCAAGATTTGTGTTATGTTGTTTCTAATGACAAAACATTTGATTTAACGTCCTTCGTTGCTAGTGTCGAACCACTTAACTCGGAACAACATAACTTTGAACAACATATATAGAAACTCGAGAATTTCTTCAAGCTGACCATAATACATTTCTTTGTCCTTCTCACCAGGTGTACAAATGCTGCTGTTTTGAGTTGTGCGACGTTCATCGCGTCTGTGTACGACAAACCTCACACCGTTGACTACGCAAGAGTTGACTGATATCGGAATCGATGATGGTCTACAAGCTAAAGCGAATAACTCATTACTTATACTTGGGTCTTTGTCTATGTAACGTTGGCGGATCTATGAAAAAGAGAGGATTAGATAGAGATGAGTAATATGTACTCGTTATTTTTACAGCAAAACACATACAATAAGTTTAAGTTTACCTACGGCCCAAACCAGCTAGGGAATTCTTCTTTCATGTCTTGGTCAGGATAATCCCTAAAAATGTTTATGGTATTAGAATAAGTAGTCAAAAAGATAACTTAGGAAAAAGGAGTTTCAAAATAAAAACACATACCTCTTGAACTTGGCCAGGTACGTGTTGATTTCAGAATTGTTGTGAAGTACATACCATATCACTTTCTTCAATCATAAGTTCAAAAACAGTAGGAGGATATATTTGCTCGAGATTTCACAGATGATCAACCAACTGGCTCTTAGCTTTCCTCATGTCATCCTCCATCAAAGTTTGAGTGAAATTTGCTTAAAGAATAAACAAAGCTCGATTATCGGTTTTCTAACGTCTGTGTCCAAGTATTGCTGAAGTCCCTAAGGAGGTAACTGTTGCATCATTATATGACAGTCATGAGACTTCATGCCCGTTATGTTGCTATTATTATGAGTCACTTTTTTCTTGAAGTTGGATCTAAACCAATCTGGTAGTTTAACTCCTTTGATGAACTGATAAAACATTTTTCTATTATCGGGTGTGAAGGAGTACTTAGCATGAGGCTTTGAGCACTTCCCGTTTTTGTTTTGGCTGAGCCATGGCTCACTTCGATTACCCAGATTTTTCAAGTCTTGTCTTGCCTTATTGGTCTCTTTAGATTTGTCATTCATTAACAAAGTGCCCAAGAAACTCTCCAACATATTTTTTTCGATGTGCATGACATCTAAATTGTGTTTTAGTGTAAGAAAAGACCAATACTCAAGCTCGTAGAGAATAGATCATTTAGTCCAGTTTAGTTCGACAAGAGGATTACGTGTTATCTTCACACCCCCATAATCTGGATGTTTCCCCTTCTCACGTGTGGGCAATCTATTAAGTTGAGTTAAGATATCATCCCGGTTAAATTTCTAGGTGGATCTGTATCATCGGTTTTACCATTGAATTTCAGTGACTTCCTCCATTTATGGGGCTTCTTTAAGAATCTTCTATGACCAACATAAGCCGGTTTGCTTAATACATGCTCAGATGGAGTGTCTTCATTACATGTAGGGTATGCCTTGTAACCTTGCCCACTCCACACAGAAAAACTACTTCCAGCAGGAAAATCATTGATGGTCCATAAAAGCATTGCTCTCATATTGAACGTCTTTCTTGTAGTAGCGTCTATAGTCTTGACACCTGCGAGTTTCCATAAATCCTTTAGGTCATCAATCAAAGGCCTCAAGTAAACATCAATGTCCTTCCTTGGGGATTTAGGGCCAGGAATTAACAACATCAGCATTAAAGAAGTCTCTTTTATACATAACCACGGAGGCAGATTATATGTTGTTAATATGTCCGGCCACATGCTGTAAGACTGACTAAGGTTGTCGAACAAATTGAAACCATCAGCAGCCAACCCTAATCGAACATTTCCTTTTTTGTTGCAAAATCTGGATACTGGGTGTCAAAATTCTTCCATGCTTTACCATCAACCGGGTGTTGCATCTTACCATTCTCTGTATACTTTCCAATAGCATGCCAAGTCATATGCTTTGCAGTGTGATTAGGTACAAACCTTGTAGTCTAGGAATGATCGAAAAGTAACGCAACACCTTGTTAGGAACTTTCTTTCCCATTGTCTGATTGTCTTTCCATCTACTCGTTTTAC